>JAJMKU010000013.1:0-214408 GCA_030563965.1 Pichia cactophila
TTCTTATCAATAAAAATAACTGAACGATATTGAGTACCAATATCTGGACCTTGTGAATTAACCGTTGTTGGATCATGAATACGGAAAAAGAAATCAACAAGATCTTTGTAAGATACATTATTCGGATCATAATCAATAGCGACTGCTTCTGCAAAGGGAGTTTTACCAGTGCAAACAGATTTGTAGTTAGCTTCAGCCTTATTTGCAGGAACTGAAGATGCATAACCAACAGTTACATTTGTAAGTTGTGGCCAATGTTTGCGGAACATATGCTCAACTCCCCAAAAACATCCTGCAGCAAATACGGCTCTCATTGGATCAATGACGGATAAGAATTGTGAAAATACAGATCACATATATGGGGAAATATTCCAGATCAGTCAAACCTGGGACAAGTTTGGAAATCAATAATTGAAATTAAATTAAATTAGATCGATATAAAGATTCGCGAGTAATGGCTGAGCCGAATTCTGAATTAATTTTATCATAACTGTTGTTATAATAGTACTATTATCGATTATCCATTACCACCAATGATACTTCTATTGAATCTAATAAACTCATTCCATTTTGCCAACTAATCACATTATGTCTAACAAGGACGATACTCCGTCTACAGTGGAGGAAGTTTTACTTGCTGTCCTCCACATTCTCCTCGACCACTACCATGTTCACCCGGCACGTCACACTCCACCGCCACCGCCACCGGTACTCCACGGCACCGTCCCTGGCCTCTTTGTCTCACTCCACACCATTCTCCCAACACACCACGCTTTACGCGGATGCATCGGTTCCTTCTCCAGGACTCATCTTGCCAACTCTGCCCAGCTCACTAGCCTTGCCCTCGCACCAGCCCTCCGCGACCCACGCTTCCCGCCAGTCGTTGCCCACGAACTTAAAAATCTCTCCCTCGAAGTTTCCCTCCTCTCGGAACAGACCCCTTGCGAACCGCACGACTGGCTTCCTGGCGTTCATGGTGTCTACATGTCTTTCAGCTACAAAAACCACACTTACACTGCTACTTTCTTACCTCAAGTAGCTAAAGAACAGGGTTGGTCAGTAGATGACACTTTGGAAAACCTTATTAAAAAAGCTGGTGTTGATATATCTTTTGCTAATGTTAAAGTCACTTATTTTGCCCGCTATACAACCTCAACAGCATCTTTGGAAATTGCAGAATATATCGACTGAATTTAGCATGATAAATTAGCGTGCATAGCATGTTCCTGTGCATGTGCTACCAAATTATATCATGAATTTTTCTCACATTTTTTGCTTTTTTTAGTATTTATTTTTTATTTTCGATTTTTCCCTCTTATTGAATTTCCGCGCCAACACTTTTTCACGTCAATGTAATCAATTATTTATTTTTTCTTTTATTTCGATTTTAATCTTTTTTTTTTCACTCTAAAATTTTTTCAGATATCAGTAGAAGAAATAAAGTCTACTTTTCAAAATCAATCTAAACACACAACAATGTCTGATGATCTAATTTGGAAAGTCATTAACAAACAATTCTGTTCATTTCAAATACGCCCGCATGTTTCACAAAATAATCAAGATTTTTGCAGAAATGAATATAATGTTACAGGTTTATGTGATCGTAGATCTTGTCCATTGGCAAATTCTCAATATGCAACTGTTAAACAAGTAGATGGCAAACTTTACCTTTATATGAAAACAGTAGAAAGATCTCATACTCCAAAAAATCTTTGGCAGAGAATACGTTTATCTAAAAATTTCACAACTGCTTTAAAACAAATTGATGATAATTTAATCTATTGGTCAGATTTCAATATTAACAAATGTAAACAAAGATTTACAAGATTAAAACAAGTTCAAATTACCGAAAGGAGATTGGCATTAAGAGAAGAAAGAGGTGAAGTTTCAGAACGTAATTATGTTGGTGTGAAACATAAAGTTAAAAAGAGAGAAGAAAAAAGAGAACGTAAAGCTTTAGCAGCTGCTAGAATCGAAAAGGCAATTGAAAAGGAACTTTTAGATAGACTTAAATCTGGTGCATATGGTGATAAACCACTTAATGTTGATGATAAAATTTGGAAAAAAGTCTTGGGTAAAATTGAAGTTGATGATAATGAACAAGTCGATGAAAATGAAGAAGAAGATTTCGATTCTGATGATGATGTATTGTTAGATTCTGATGATGATCAAGGCGGCCAAATAGAATATATTGAAGCTGATGAAGATGATGATGATGAATTGGTTGATATGGAAGATTTGGAAAATTGGTTAGGTCAAGATTCTGATGATGATAGTAATAGTGATGATGATGATGATGATGATGATGATGAAAATTCTGATGAATCAGATACAGACAATTCTAAGAATCAAAAGGCAAAGAAGATAAAGACTAAACGTGCAAAGATCCATGTTGAGTATGAGGAAGAACCAATGACAAATATCATAACAAATTGATGAAAAATTTTTATCTCCATCAATTATTTCCTAACCTATTCTATATTAATTTCTATATAATCTGTACATTATCAAATAAATCCAAACCATTTATTTTCAAAAAAACCATTCCTTACCAATATAATACTTATCTTTAACAACAGATTCTTCAATTTTATGTTTCTTGACTAATTCATGCTCCCAATCCATTTCAATACCGTCATTTTTTTCTAATGCTGTACGTGCTGTCCCCCAGGAATATCTAATTTGTTCATTCCATCCCCAAAATTTATTCATGCTATCTCGTACCCATCTAATAGTGTTTGGATCACTAGGATATCCTGACCCCCATTTTTCTCCATAACTTTCACAAACAATATCACGTGTAACTTTAGCAATAACACTGGCAGCAGAAACAATCGGATATATTGAATCTGCTTTTTTCTCAACATAAATTTCACCAATTTCTTCAACTGTAAACTGGGCACGTAATTTTGATCGATAACTAACTGGTGGTCCAACTGTATCAATATAAACACTTTCAATCTTAACACCAAATTCTTTCATTTGATCAACAATAGAACGAATTAGTAAATATGTACATGTATGTGCTTGTTCATTTAAATTTATAACATGTCCTGATGGTCTTAACATTTCATTTGAAATATCAAGTGCACTCAATGCTGTAATTCTAAAACCAATTTCACTTTTCAGTGATCCATCACAAACAACTTTCATAAGTTCCCTTCTTTTGTTATCATTTAAAACTTTGGAATCAGCAAATTCACATTTTGGTAAAAAATCATTTGCAAAATTTGTACTACAATATGCTAATGAATAAACCATTGGACCAATAAGTGGTCCCCTGCCTGCCTCATCAATTCCAATAACAACTGAATCACCTTTTTTTATCCCAGATGGTATATCACTTCCATAACTATAAGTATGCTTAGGTGTTTCGCAAGGAACGGTTGGTGGTTTATACATTTTCTTACTCTAGTTGAACAAATTAAACAACAATTATAGATTGTGATTTTTTGTCTATTATAAAAAACAATTTCTCATGTTACGCGTATCTCCAGGTCACGTGATATACACATGCCATCAACCTGGTTACTAGCTAGACATCAACAACTTCTCTCATTTACATACTTCATACTATCTGTGACCCCATGGGCAAGATTACCAGCTTCGTCTAATACAATAGCTACCCGATTCCAACTTTCCCACATCTCCTTTGTCGATTCCTCAACTTTGACACTTTCTTCTCTTATTTTACTAATTAATGTTTCACCTGCTTCAACTTTTGCATATACTGCCGCATCAAGTATACGCTCACTTTCTTCAGTATATTGATCAACTGTATCCTTGAGCATCTGATTATATGTTTTTTTCCTCTCATAAATTTTCCTCAATTCTTCAATGCTAACATCCTCTGAATCATCAGCATTTTCATTATTCAATTTATCACTCAAGGCAGATACTCTATTCCAAATCGCTCTCTTCAAATCTTCATTTTCAGATCGTACTTTTAATAGTTTATCTATAAGTTCAGCTAAAACTTCCATATCATCTACTTCAATACTCTCTAACATTGATCTGTACAAAATGTTTCGCCCCAATGTACCTTCTAGATGTCGCTTACCTTCATGCCTTATTTGATTATGATGTGGTTGTAGATGCTGTTGCTGTGGAACACTCAACCCATTTTGTCCATTTATAGTTGTAAAGGACGGTAGCCTTAATGGCTGTGCTGGTCGACGACTATATCCTGGTCTATCGGGCAGCTGTGGTGGTCCTTCACTCATAGTAATCGGTTTGTTTTGCAAGGAAAAACAATTCTACAGCTATGAACGTCAACATGGTATCCCACTCTTCCTTAATATTGAAGAGGCTCAGCAACAGAAAAGAAAAATGAATCATGCACCACAAAATTATATGAGGAGACCCCTGTGTTTTACATAACGTTTGTTTCTCTTACAATATCTATTATATACATGTATATCATTTACAAATCAAGAATACAACGTCGTATTAAATCATAAGATGTCCATTGAACTGCCATAGAAGGCATGATCTTCCACATATTTGCTGTCCATCCTTTATACAAGCCTTTCAATCCCTCTTTTTTAACAATACTTGTGAGTGCATGCCACGTACCGTTGTACTGAAATCCTAAAGAACCTTCGTTCATTGTAGCAACCTGGAATCTACGACGTAAAATATCAAATGGGTAAACCATAGTTTGTGCCATACCACCACTTAATGCACCTATCAATAAAATCACACATGTTTCTACACTCTTACCAGATTTTTCCCATTTTGGATAAATGTACTTGAAGTTCTCCTTCATTTTTTCAAAAATCGAAAAGTTTAAAGAAACATAAGGTGCAACTCCCAAACTTGTCGGCACAAATCCACGATACAACCCTCTTAATCCACCCTCTTTCAAATATATTTCCTTCAAATTTCCCCACATTGATAGATCAATAGCGGCTTCGGTATTCATACCTTTTAAACTCCTCGCAGTGAGTACACTCAATCTAGTTTTTACCAAATCCATTGGATAAGTACCTGCAACAGACGCTATACCTGCTGCCATTCCAGCAGCTAATTTTTCGGTAGTACCCAATGGCCTCTCACCATGTGTTATCAAAAGTTTAAGTTTTTCATAAACCGCATATTGAATAGCTGTATACGGCACAATACGTATACAATTAATTCCGTTACCCCTAAACAATCCTTTATAACCTTCCTCTTTGTATATTTGCAAGATTGTAGATATAGTACCCTTTTTGTAAGACTGGCCAGCACCACTACCTTGAACTTGAAATAGCACCTTGACTCTTTCCATAGGGGAAACAGCAGTTCTCGATAACGCACCTGCTGCCCCACCACAAATCAAAGACAGACATGGATCAGTTTGAAGTACCCGAAAAACGGAAAGGATACTTTTGTCCTCTGTGTTCATTGCTATGCTACTTTTTCTGATGCCAGGTTTCTTTTATCGGTCTTCTGATCCACCGTTATGAAAAAAGTATCAGTTTTTTCAGTGAGCGTGGGGAAATCTTCAAGAAAAGTAAATTCGTTAATGAAACACGTGACACTGAAGGATAAACAGTGCAAATGCGTTTGGGACATTTTACATTGAATAGAGTTCAACTAAACAGGTCAAATTAAAAGCTATCTATAGTTGAAAAGTACATATCAGTAAATTAAGCGACAGTTTTGCCACCAAGAACGGTCTTACCAGTCTTTTGGATTTTCGCAAGGACAGTATCATAGTCAACGCTGTCAGTGTAAACGTCAACAGTTTGCGTCTCGAGATTAGTGTCAACTTTCTCCACACCTTCAAGTTTATTTAGGGCACGTGAAACGGCACCTGAACAACCTGAGCAGCTCATCTTGACGTTAAATTGGTAATGCATATTTTCCAGTGATTGAAGATTGATAAAGAAAGAAGAAGAAGTGGGTTCTGTTAGAGGAGAAACATGCTAAGATTCAAATCTCCGGAGTGCTGGCTGGTCATAAATTGTGGCAGTTTGAAATTTTTCCAGATCTAGTTTCCGAACACACATGCACATGAGCAAATTATAAAGCTGACTAATTGCTGGTTCCACACACAGCTATGTACACAATATGGCTGTTTCTTCTCTAAGAGAAAGACTATCACGTCTACAGGGGAAAACAAAGAATCGTGCTAGTAATGTCGTTTGTAAGGATGCTAAGATGAAGAGTGAAAAACCTGAAAAGAAGTCGTTCTTCAACTCCGATAACTCCCTCGATGATGATTCAAGTTTGAGACGAAGTGAAGGTGCACATCTACTAGGCGGACTCAACTTTCCAGATGTTGACTTTAATTTGAGAGTAACTAAATCAGCGTTATATGATGTGGCGAAAAAATTATCAACCGGTTATTTGTTTCCCCTCATAAATCCAACAGGATCTTCGTCATTATCACAAAATTCTAAAACATCAAAGATATCAAAACAGTACCCGAAGTTATTGTTACAGGATCAATTGTACAGTTTGTTCCCTGGTCAAGAGACTTTGATAGACAATCTCATTTTTGAATTAGTGAGAGAAGGATCTTTACGCAGATTGAAGATGAATTTAGATCAGTTTAGCTTTAATATATTGATTTCACAGCCAGAGTACGAGCACATCGTTGATGGTTGCTTTGGCGAAAAGGAATATGCGACAAAGACCGCTTTTTTTGAATTGTTGAGATCTGATTTTACAACAACACAAATAGACCAGGAAAACCTACTTTACTACAATATGAACATTCCACAACTCATAAACAGAGGGCTTATTTGCATTTCAACTGATGAAAACATATCTGGCTTTTATAACTTGTCTGTCCCACACTTAGGTGGTCTTTTAAGGGTGATAAAAAATGCCGTTAGATGGATAACAGATAATACTTCACGAACACGAGAGAGAATGATATTGGATTCTGATTTACGTCAAAAATGGTTCAAACCTTTCGAGACGAAAGACGGTAAAAACAATCAGAGCAGACAACGCATATATTCTACTACTACACGAGTAGGTGTTGCTTCCGAAACAACCAAAAAAATGGCAACAGGACCTGGGGTTAATATAATAAAGTTTCGTGGTATTGGGTTGGATTGGATTCTTGCCTTGATGATCGGCATAGGAATATTGGAAGTCTATGAATCTCCAGTAGGAATAGTATACAAAGTTACTGGAAAATCTATATAGCTTACTTATTTAGTCATTATTCAAGTTTGATTGAAGAGTTAAAAAAACCCTGAGCATGTCGCCATCAAATCAAAGGGGGAAAAAATATCCTCGACGCATTACCCTATAGTAAATTCACAGTCTACTAAAGTTACTCGTCTCTCAACCTTTCTTCTCTTTAATACTTTTTTCTTTCGATGTTCATCCACCCTTAGGCGTCATTACACTAGTTTCAGTGAGTGTGATTAGAAAGCCTGAGCTAATGTCCTTGTTTTCCGACTTGGATCCATGAAGCGTGGATGGCATAGAAAGGTTTCTCTTCTCAAGTGTGTATCTCCGGTTGATGAGCCATGCAATGACTCTTTCGGTCATGTTCACTTGAACAATTTAATTAATTGTGTTGGTAAATTGTAAGGATTTTTGTTTATATTCTTTTACGTTTCTTAAATAGTAAATCTACCGCTCGAACTTTACCATCAGCTGGTCTCTTTACTTTCACATTTGCTTCGGTGTTTACACATGTGTTTGGTTTCTTGGCTTTCTTCACAGGCTCTTTCAAAATACCACATCGATTTATCCATACTCCATCACCGGTTGGTACCTCCCAAGACTCTCCTTGCTTTCCCACATCGATGCTTACAAGCCAGTCAAGTAATTGACACCATTCTTTACATTCCCCAATTACTACATAATCCTCTAACTCTTCATACTTCCCCCAAGGTACAAAAAGGATACATAGTTCCATAGTAGGGATTCCTGGTTTTTCCGCCACACACACTAAACCGGTTCGTCCATAAAGTTTCTTTTCATAAGTAATATCAAGATTCTTAAATTCTTTAAAGTCTATTAAATTGGTTTCTTTCTTTGATCGCCGAACTGGTAAACCAAATTGAACTAAATATTCAGGTGCAATGACTCTTGTCACCAGTGTTTTTCTGTAACTTAGTTTCAAATCATTATTTTCAAACAGTTGAGCAATTTTTTCCGTGGTCTTTGGCAAATTTTTATGAAATAGCTTCAGCGTAACTAAAATTGAATCTGGTTCATTTTTTTGCAGATTCAGAAATTCAAGAAAGTACCTAGGCATATATGTAGTGTATTTCTGAAAAATCGAGCTCTGTCTGAACTAATTTACATTAAAATGATCAATGATATATAATAATCGCGTTAGCATTATGAATCGATGTTGTTTCACTTTTCAGGTTAAAACTGGGACGAGGATAGTATCAAAGCATATTTAACTCAAACTACAAGAATTAATTAATCATAGCAATTGAACGTAATTACCAGGAAAAACACCTTGAACTCCATTGAGTTCACCAGTCCACCATCCATTTTGATCAGGAGTACGTTGAATAATTCGTATAATATCACCTGCTCGGAAAGTAAGATCACCCGCCGCTTGAGCAGTATAATCATATAGTGCTCTACATGATTCTCCTGCCGGAGCAGCTGTTGGTGCAGGTGGTTGTGTTGGAGGTACAGAGGTTACCGGGGTTGGCGATACAACCGTTAATGGACTTTGATATCCACCAGCAAGTGGTGATTTTTCAGCAGAATATCCTCCATAAGGAGCCTTTTCAGCGCCATAGGCCGACGATGCAGCACTTGGTGTCGTTCCATATCCTGTTGTTGCAGTAGTTGGTGGGGTTGCACTATATCCAGCAGAACCGTATGAACCATAGGTTGATGTACTTGCTGCAGTAGTAGTTGGAACAGCACCATACGCTGGACTTGTACCATACGCTGGTGGAGAACCATACGCAGAAGAACCATAAGCAGGAGTGGACACAGATGCACCAACTCCAGTGTTTGCACTATATGCTGGTGTCGTTCCATAAGCAGGTGCAGTACCATAAGCACCAGGTGCACCAGGTGCACCAGCATTTTGTTGTTGCATCTCAAATCTTCTTCTAGTCATTTCCAACTTATTCTTAGCATGTCCAATTTTGAAATGTGTAATTCCGATAGCATCGGCTCTTTCTTGAACATCACCTCTTTTAGCATGAAATGCTTCAACAATGTCTTGAGATAAATCAAAGTAAGGAATTTTCATTTCCTCCATTCTTGAAGCCAAAGTATAGAAAACATTCAATTGCATAAAATATAAAGAAACAAACAGAGGCTTAACCATTTCTGCTTCCAATTGAAATAGTATAGGAAGTTCAGCTTTCATCATTTCGTTGTAATAATCAAATTCTTGTTGTGCAAGAGCCACGTCATTTTCGTATTTGTAAATTTTTTCCTCGTCTTTAACACTTCTTTCCTTCTTATTTTGTATTTTTTGTAAGGAATTTTGATGTCTATCAAGATCCAGTTGTTTATGATTTCTCTTAACTGCCATTTTACGAATAGATTGAATAATTTTTAACAATTCCTGTGCAGGAGCCACGATTCTAGTTTCAATCAATTCCAAATCAGGTTTCAATATATCTTTCAATTCATTAACAACATCATTATATTGTTCACAAGCCTCAATACCTTCAGGATTTCCTTCCGGAATAGCGGAATTCGGGTCAGACATCCTACCAGAAATAGGCTTATAAATCTCTTGGATAGCTTTCGAAAATCCAAGCTGATGATCTAGCATGTCATTGACAGCTTTATGATATCTTTTAGATTCTTCACTTAATCTTTTTGTTTCAGCTTCTAGTTCCTTGAATCTTCTCTCAGCATCACTATATACTGCATCTTCTGTAACAGTACCCATATGCAGCTTTTGACGGAAATTCTGCGGAGCCCGCACGATGGCCTTCTGAAACCCTTTAAAACTCATTGTGTTGAATTAAGTTACTTTATAACCTTAGAATAGCCCCTTACTTCTAACGTTTTCAGCCTTGGTTGTTATCACTGAGAGAATAACAGTCAGTCGGGGCTACTGCACCTGCCATATTGCACAATCTCGGAGAGAGCGAACAGAACTCATCCAATTAACGTGGTGCACGGGTTGAAATTTCAAAACGCGTTTTCTGCAAGCCCGTTTTTTCATGGTCTAGTTCTTATTATAATGAGCCCAATTGGGGTAATTTACCAATTTCGTGAAATTAAATTTGCTTATAGTTTGCTTAAACGTAGACACTCAAAGCTGTGCGGGCTCATCGTTTTCACATCCATTTCTTCATTCCACTACACCTCAATATCAAACAGAAGCAATGGCGTCGAAAAACAACCTGTCGCCGTCCAAGAATCCAATATCTTCATGGTTTAAATCACTGAAAAAATCAGATTCTCAGGCAGAACAAGCGTCATCTAAAAATAAAATAAACGCCAAAATACCGACTAACAACGATTCCAATTCATTAGATGAAACTGAACCAGCACAAGATTTTTTGGAAAATGATGATAATTCAGATGTTGAAAAAGAAACCTTACATAAGACCAACGTCTTACATGCACCAGTTCCTACAAAATCACGAACACGTAAAAACAGCTATAGTCTTTCCATAAATATTCTATCTCCGCAGAAGTCACCTTCAGTGACGCCAATTCAACACCACATTCTATCATCATCTCCAACTCCATCAAGACCATTTTTGGGATTCAAGTCTAGATCTTCACATTCTTTTAGACCACTTTCACAATTTTTAGATTCTTCGTCATCTAGTCATATTAATGAACAGGGAAATCGCTTATCTGCATCTTTTGATTCAAATGAAAAATTAAGAACACACAGAGACTCCTTTCTTCAGCAGAAACATTTGGATACCATTGGTGACTCCACTATTTTTGGTTGTGACATCGAAGTGTCAACAAAAAATGCCTATGGAACAATTTATATTTCTGCAGATATTGAACAGGGTTTAAATAACTGTAATGATGATATGAAAGATAATGCATATGGAAAAGTTCCACTTGTGATTGTTGCATGTGGATCTTTTTTAAAATCTAAAGGTTTAACAGTAGAAGGAATTTTCAGATTAGCCGGCTCAAATAAAAGGGTTAAACAATTACAAATGATTTTTTCTTCTCCACCTGACTATGGTGCAAAAATAAATTGGGATGGCTACACTGTACATGATGCTGCGTCTTTATTGAGAAGATATTTGAGCTCCCTTGTCGAGCCATTAATTCCCTTAAATTTTTATGATTCCTTTCGTGACATTTTGATTGCAAAACCAGAATTACTGCAACATTTGAAAAACTCTGATGCTAAAAGTCCAATCTCTGTAGATCATGACTTTAGAAAACCAGACAAAGCTACTAAAAAGATTATACACGCTCAACGTCGACAGATGTTACATGAATATGCTAATCTATTCCAAGTACTGCCTCCGATACAAAAAAGAGTTTTATTTTATCTTCTCGATTTGTTAGCTATGTTTAGTATGAAATCAGAATTTAACAGAATGCCTGCTAAAAATCTTGCTGCTATTTTTCAACCTTCCATTCTTTCTCATCCATCTCATGATATGAACCCAGAAGAATATGCTGTGAATAGCCTTGTTATTGAATCAATGATAACATATTCTCATAAAATTTTGATTAATATTCAAAATGAGAAACGGGGGCAAAATCAACTGGATTTTGATAAGAGTAAGGATCAAACTTTAGTTAATCATACGACAGAAGACGATTCAGCTAAATCAAGCGTTGTAAATCAAGAAATGGATTTGAAAAGTGAGTTACTCCCTAAGTCCACTGCTAAAGAAATGTTATCCTCTTCTAGCAAAGGTTCACCACTGAAACATTTGATTATACCTTTAAAGCATAAAACTGATGTGTTAAATTTAAACATGTTCATTGATACTTCTTCCTCTTCATTTGCAAATAAACCTAAAAACTCATCGAGGCCTCACAGCAAATCTGTTTCTCTTGCGCCACATAGCGAAGTGTTGAGAGTTACTACTGATTCAGTTGTAAGTGTTGATTCGAAATTAAATAAATCAGATGATCGCCTTAGTACAACAATCTCAAATGAAACCGACACATCATCAAAATCATGGAGTAATTCGAATTTGACTCAGGAAATAAAGAAACCTACAGTTCCAGAATTCTTAAATTTTGTCGAAAAAGAACATCCGACTGATTTGGATACTCCAAAGTACCAAAATGCACCAGACACTCCAACAATGGATACTATATTGAAACAGCAAATTACACCAACTCATTCTAATGAACTGGTGATTCAAAATAATGACATTGTGAATTACGATGATAAAATTGAAAACAAGAATGAGAATGAATTATTTCATGATTGTAAAAGTTCTGATACTGCAACCAACCATACAGAGTCAATAACATCTTCTTCTTTCTCCTTTCAACCGTCTTTGTTGCAAGGGCATATAAGCCGACAACAATCTGAGCTATCCATGAATCAACTACCAGATAATAAAATTGGAAGAGAAATTTCTGAACAGCACACTGAAACCACCGCTATTTCTAAAGATTTTATTAAAAACTTTGATGGCGTTGAATTTACTCATCCAAACGTTATTACTGACACTTCTGGTACGCCTGGCAGTAGTTCTTCACCTTCCAAAGAAGTTGATTCCTTCCCTAAAATGAGAACCGATCCATCTGCTGCTGGAGGGAAAAGAACCTCAACTTTGTTTTCGCTTCCTCATAAAATAGGCATGAATATCAACAAGTCCGAGTCAAGCTCTGAGAATTCATCTCCAACCACGCCTACAAAAGAAAAACGCAACTGGTTTGACAAACTGAAACCTCGCTCCAATACTAAACACTGAGTATAATATTCTTTCGTTTAAGTTAATCTTGTATAATTTTCTATGTAATCTTCTGTATTATTAAGCTTTTTCTATACATTCTCATTAAAAATCACTTAATCTAATCTTCGCTTCTTTGTAGCTGGTTCCTCAATAATGTTCAAGTCTTCATCATCATCTATACTATGTACTTCCACAGTTTTCTCTTGATTGTCGTTCATTTCCACAGTACCATAATATCCATCCCTTCCATCCTTATCCTCGGAATTTTTTAATGTAACCTTATTCAAAGGAATTTTCAGATCGGGAAGCTTCATTTCAGCTGGAACATCAATGATATATATCTCGATAATATCAAAGATGTCTTCTGAATCATTTATTAAGAGTACTGATTCCGAGTGAAGCATTGATGATAGGGGTTTATTCAGGTTGTCATCAAAATCGTAGTCATAAAACAAATTAGAATCCAAAGTCATAATCTCAATATCATCAGCATACTTATATTGGATTACTAATTCATTCCTCAATTGTTTTAAAGTGGTGTTACTCAAATCAACTTGAGCTATTCCTTTGACAACTGAGCATGCACTACATGTTGGATTAGGTTTGATTAATTTAGCACTATTTACCACCTTATCAGTTGACGCAGTATCAAAAACAGTTTTAGAATGTGCGACCCTGTCCTCATTAGTCTCATAAAGATAGTAATTCACACTTGATAATGCAGAGAATCCCGCCATCATTGCATTCATTGTAGCTACAGCTGGAATGATATTACCGGCAATTTCCTTGGTATTGAATTCATTTTTAGCTGGAATATGAAATATGAGAGACCTCAAATTCGCAGCAGACATGACAAATCTCAAGGTATCAACATCATCTTTATCGAATTCAAGAACTTCTCCATTTTGCAAGCGCCGAGTCAATTTTGTGAGAGAAGTTACAAAGGTACTCATTATTTGGTTGAAATCACTTTGATCTTCGACACCTTTTGAGTAATCTTCAGGTATAGTTTCCAAAAAACTTTTGTAATCTGAAATTGAGTCAAAAGATGGTTTTTCTCTACTTTTCCAAAGCTCCTCAATTTTCAATAGTCTTTTAATATCGTCAATGAATATTTTTTCAAAAATGCTTTTAATATAAGTAAAATCTTCTTTCTCAGCATTCATTATTAGTCTTTTTAAATCTGCTAGTTCGTTTACCTCTTTAAAGGATGCTTCAGCTTCCTCTTCATTAGTAAACTCTGAAGCATCGGGTATCACTAAGTCATTACCAAGGTCCACAAATAGTTGTGAAAATAGAAAATCTTTTGCCCATGTGATACAATGAACTGGTTTCGACGGAGTTGATCTAATTGTACAGACAGGAAATGTCTTTGGAGTTTCTTTTGGAACACAATTAAAACATTCCGATAAATATGGGTATATCGGCTGAGTTTGTCCTTTCAATCCCGTAGTCCCACTTTCGTATAATGGTTTTTTCAAATATAGACAAATTCTATTCACATAAAACCTTGCTTCCAAGTTATCAAGTGCATTATATATAACATCAAACTTTTCAAAAAAAGATAGAGGAAATAGTTCAGTGTCTAACACACTTCCATGATAAGCAACTAATTTTGATTTATGTGTAAAATGTTCAACAGCTTTGATGGCAGTTCTAGATTTTGATTCCTTAATATCTTTTTGACGAAATAAAAACTGTCTATTCAAATTAGACAAGTCAATAGTATCAAGATCGAGTACATGAATTTCTCCAATATTCATTAAAATCAAGTCTTTCAAAAGCTCACATCCAATACCGCCAGCACCTACCATCAAAACCTTAGATTCGGTGAAAGATTTGAGCTTGTCACCAAACATCCGTGCTAAAAAGCTGTCGACTGTCATCCTCAATTCTCTACCTATTTATTGTAAGTTAGTTGTTTAAGTATATCGGAAAAGTTGGATATTCAAACTCTTAACATAGAGCGATCTAACGCGTATCAAGAATGTTACCCTACATTGATGTTCCCGCGATATTACACAAACACTATGAACTCAATTTGGTTTTATATATATGGTACGTGGTCTTTGTGCCAACTGTGTTTCTCAAGCAAAATTAATTCAAAAACCCATTAGAAATGAGTGATGATAAATATTCAGTGATACTTCCAACTTACAATGAAAAGGAAAACCTTCCTATTATCACATACCTTATAGCAAAGACTTTCAAAGATAATAACCTTGATTGGGAGATTGTTATTGTTGATGATGCATCTCCAGATGGAACACAAGATGTCGCAAAGCAACTAATCAAACTTTATGGTGAAGATCATATTCAATTGAGACCACGTGCTGGGAAACTTGGTCTTGGAACTGCATACATGCATGGATTACAATATGTGACTGGTAATTTTGTTATAATTATGGATGCGGACTTTTCTCATCACCCAGAAGCTATTCCCAAATTCATTGAGAAGCAAAAATCAGGAGATTATGATATTGTTACCGGTACTCGGTATGCGGGTAATGGTGGTGTTTATGGTTGGGATTTGAAGAGAAAATTAATCTCTAGAGGTGCAAACTTTTTGGCTACTGTTGTTTTGAGACCAAATGTATCGGATTTAACTGGCTCATTTAGATTATACAAGAAAGATGTTTTGGCTAAAATCATTTCAGCTACCAAATCTAAAGGTTATGTTTTTCAAATGGAAATGATGGTTAGGGCAAGAGCAATGAACTTCACTATTGCCGAAGTTCCAATATCCTTTGTCGATAGAATCTATGGTGATTCCAAGTTAGGCGGTGATGAAATTGTTGGATATCTGAAAGGTGTATGGACTTTATTTACTACAGTCTAAAACCTATATAATACATAATTAATTCATTTTAATTTATTATTTCAAGGAATCAGAAGTGTGTGCAACGTGTTTCATTATGAATGTTTTGACATTTCACACTACAAATTCTAGCACTACATTTAATGCAAGAACTGTAACTGACTCCACCACAAATTGTACAAAGTTTCTCTAATTGTAGTACATTCGGTTTCACCTCCAGAGGACTCATTCCATTCGTTATTACTCTTAATTCATTTTTAGTCAACTCATCAACGTAATTGGACCATGTTTTCTTTGATATCATTAGTCTCTTAACTACAGCACTAGGTTCATTATTACGTTTCACAACTAATCCTGTCACACTTCTTGGTATATCTATTTTAACAATTTCACAGTAATTTTCTCTATTCAACTCATCAAATCGACGAGCTGCTCTTCTTAGTTCAGCTACTGAAATGCTCAAACTCGATCCTTCATCAGTTAAATCTACAACTTCATCTTCAAAATCTGGCGTTGACTTGGATTTAGGACGTGATGTAAAGAACTGCTCTGCTTGAATTTGTTGGATGTTATAATTTACACGTTTTCTTTTGGATGATTCCACACTTCGTTTATTACTGCTGTTGTTTTCTATATTTGATGGTCCGTTGGTTCCTCCAATGTTATATCGTGCCAAATTACCAAGTGGATTTTGATGATAGAGTGATGAAAAATAAACGTTTGAGCTTCTGCCTTTAGGTATTTCTTCTATATTAACCATTTATCAAACAATATTCTTTCATAAACAAAAAAAATTGGAATTTGTATATGAATTGATCATAATATATTCCTGAGTCTACATGCCTACAGATACAGTGATATTGTGCATGTTTTGTAATTTTTGAATACTCGCTACAAACCGATTGCATAATTTTAATAATCCAAACTGAAGCAAATTTTAGACTTCTCAGTACAAATCTTATCTGTCAGTATATATTATTCTAAAATCTATAAAATTATATGAATGAATATTTCTCTATATATCATAAGGTTTCCTTTACAAGAGAGTACAATCTACGATGTAAATCATTCAAAACTTGATCTATGCTATCAAAATCACAACATATTCCATCTTTTAGAAAGACCACCCCGCCCTTAGTAACAACAAAAGGAAAGTTAGTGCCTTCAAAATACTGTGAAATTGTTTGAAACACTTTTTTAACATAACCAGTAAAATTACTAGTAGCTCCACATGTATCGTATAAATCTGTTACTGCTCTAATCACTCCCGTATTTTCAGTGCTGATTCCACCCAAACTGATCAAGAATTTAGAATTTTTATTAGAGACAAAACTAGATTTGTGCCGAAGTTCAACAAATATCTCAAATTTAAGAATGTCAGCAACAGTTTTGACTATCCTCTTCTTTCCATTCATCGATTGAAAATCAAACTTAACTGATTTGAAGTACATTATCCTAAACTTTTCCAAATTTGATATGCTTGGTACAAATCCGGTATTCGGAAGAAGCTGAAACTTTTCCGCATTGTTCCTGAGATCAATTTCTTGGTTTGACTTCCTGAAAAAATCTAGTTCTTGTACAGATTCTTCGATTAAATAATGGATACTTTTGCAATAATTCAGTGTTAAAGTTAAGTAGGAAACTAACTCCTTTATTGATGATTGTTTTATTTGTGCATTGTTTATAATCTTATTTAAATAGCTTAGGTAAGGATAATGTGGGTTTTCAGAGGGTAATTCTAGTATTATTTCATTGTTATCAATCGTGGAAATTTTGAGAGTTATGAATTCCTCTTCTTTCTCGCCATATTTGAAAGTAACTCCATTCGGCAAAACATCAATTATAGATAATTTTGGATCATTAGACACAATCTTCAATAAATTTAAAGATTGGGTAAATTTTCGAAAAAATAGTAGAATGTTGGACAAAACTGATGAGTCACCTGAGTTGAATTTATCACCAGACACCAAACCTATTTCTTTTGATAGGTCAACAATTGACTCAATTTTAAAAATTTGGGTATCCTTGTCATATTCAATTGAGGTGCCATTTTCATCTTTATAGTTGATTCTGGGTATCTTCTCACAACTTAAGTCGTCAACGAGCCTGCCATAAATTTTGGCATTAAGCTCGCTGTTTTTTATACTGATCAACAAAACTAGAGAATCAGAAGCATTTTGAATATGAAACAAAGACTGATTTTTTACCAATAAAACAGCATTATCACTGAACGATGTGCTCAATTTCACTATATTGAAATTCTTGGATAAAAACTTGTTAACTAATCTGTCATTTGTGTTCATAACCTTTAGTTGGCATCCTGCTTCTTTCAACTCTCTGACTAGCAAGTTAGATATCAGTTTTGAGCTGGACAACTTGACTAGATTGATTAGATCTTGGTATGACAAATCTAGTATCATAGTATTAGTTTCAACAGCTCCAGTTTCTGTATCGCTTGAACCTATCTGAAGCCGCTGCACACCTTCATTTAACTCATTGATACTTATTGCGGTGTTCCAATTTATAATCCATTGTCCTTCAACTGATTTTATATTACAGCACCATAACTGTATGTTGGATTGAAATCCAAAATGACCTACACAAACAGCCCATCCTATAGGCCAATCCTTCCTACGATAAGTGAGTATAGAAGTGAAAACATGCTTAAAAGCTTTATTTTTGAGGTTTGAATAGTCAATTCTCAACTTCGTAGATTCTTCCTCCTTTAGATGAACTGACACCAAAGAAACCCAGCCTGTAGCATTCATCATAGATGTGAATTCCATTTCTTTTATCAGCATTTTCAAGCGTAAAATTTCAACAAAATCCATACTCTTCCCAGCGTTGATTCTAAAAGAGCTAACATTCATCAGATTGGTTGGACTCTCAAAGTAGCAAGAACCGCTTAACTTATCGATGCAATATGTCAAATGTTTAAATGGAGTAATTTTAAATATGAATTTATTGGGTCCTTCAATATCAATCATCTTTTCCATGTTCTCCACGGTAGCAATGATATTCTCTTTAAGTCTCAAAATTATATTCTGAATGTGAAGATTGATTATATTATTTATTAGTTTCACAATATCAATACTACCGTCGACATCATATAGCTCCAACTTGTGATCAGTGATTTCATTACCTTCAAGAAACCACTTGAAACTTAGAGAGTGACGACCTGTCTGACTATCATTGAATTTCCCAATTTGTATCATTGATTGTTTAAAACTTTTCCGTTGCAGCCAGTAGCTAATAGTTATAAGAGATGTTTCTGAATTATAGGTATGAGACAGATGTCCTCTCCACAACCCCATTCTCAAATTAACTAAACATTTGTGAATTAGGTATATTTTTGCGGTCACAGAATAATCGTATAAAAACTGATATAGTCCCTCAAGTTTATTTTTTAGAAGAATCTTGTTGGAATAGTTCTGGAGGGCATGAAGAGATGAGTTGTCTAACTTCTGAATCTTTGGTTTGATGACGCTGGAGTCCAGCGCAAACCCTAGACTGAAATCAATCAGGTAATATCCATTCCCTTCTAATGTTGAAATTGAACAAATAAAGTTATTATCAACATTGAAATTAACACATCCGTTCCTAATCTTGTAGGCCTTAAAGGCTTTCGGGACAGAATCGTCCAAAGCCATTTTGATGGACAGTTCCACGTTTAGATTTTTCAAGACTTTCAGTACAAATTCTGGTGATAATCTCTTATCGGGAATGAAGTTGTAAGTAGGTAAGTCTGGCCGGCCCTGTATTAAAACTTCCAAAGAAGTTAGAAGATCAGGTTCCGGAAGTTTTGAGCTAATCAGTGAAGATTTGATGGCCCCAAATGACATTATTACATTTGTTATATGCTGATTTTGCTCTCTTAACCAAACAAACAAATCAATCAATTTACTTATCTTCTCGTGGTTTCTTGCCCATTTACACAACACATAGAGCCTAAGAAAGTTTTCTCTGATGGAAACCAGCACGTCCAAAAGTTGTTTTTTCTTTTTCAATTCAGGAACACTACCTGATTCCATAAATTTGAGGTATTCCTTTAGTTTTGAAAAAGCATCAGTCGCAATTCTGTCAAGAATCACGCTAAGAGGTGTCATATTCATCATAACATGTGGTAACTCTGGCGGCATTCCATTTCTTATGATGGAGACATCCAGATCACTAGTCTCAGATCCTCTATTGTCTAAAAAATCTGGTTGCATTGTTTAGACACTGCCACTCCTTGACGTTGCTATTGAGTCTAACCCTAAGACACTATTGACATTACCAGAGTTGACACCATTTTCCGTGTACCAAAACCAAACTTACAGTTGTTGACCACGTGACCCAAAACTTGAAAATTTGATCGATATTATAATTTAACGAGAATGGAACTTCTCAGCTCACCAACCTCTGACATCAATTACGTTCCACTTCAAATTGAGATGCAACACAGATTGTAATTGTAAGCACAATTCTATTCAACCGAAAACATTGATTTGTACGATTGGGGTAAAAATTTGATTAAAACGGTTTAATTTGGCTCCTCAATCTTGAAATCAATTTTTAGCCCCAGAATGAATGGTCAAAAAAGGACGGAGTTGAAGGATCTAAATATTAAGGAGTCAAATCAAAATCAACCAATCAACGTTACTACAAATGAAAAAATTAGGTGTTTTGAATTTATAAAGCGACCAGTATCCAATATGCCAGAATCTTCTGATGTAATAACCTCACCTCTATTGGAAAATGATAAAACAGTTACACGCACAGATGTTAATCAGACTAGTCTTGATAAAGTCCAGAATTTACCTACACCGATTGTCATCAATAAAGAGAGTAGACCTTATTTTCAAGTGGCCTGTCCGATTTCTCCAACTTTGAGAGTTCCATCAAATGCAGGTCCATTTACAATTTCGAAAGTAAGAAATAAAACCAAAAATATTTTGACCGAAAACAACATTAAAGCTCATAACAAAAGTGGAGATTGTGATCTTGAAAATGATTCTATTGATGTTCCCAAACAAAGAGTAAACTCTAACATTTCAAGTTTGTTGTTTATGCAAAACGTTAGGCCAATAGATAGGGTCGCGTCCTTACCTCTATCTTCACCTAACGGGAAGGAGTTCAATAAATCGAACACCCCATCAACTCAAATTGACAATCGGGAACACACCGATGAAGCTGAAGCTGTGACTTCTTTGCAATTGATTACTTATTCTATTGACGAGCAACATCGACCTCAGAGGTGGTTGATTGCGTATAAGATTGGATCCGGTTCTTTTAGCAATGTATATCTTGAAAAAAGCGGCCTGGTAGCATTGAAAGTCACAGACTTAGTTTTATCTACAATAGATAATGCGGAACTTATACTGAGAATTCAGAGTTCCTTCAGTAGAGAGATTGAAATTTTGAAATCTTTGAGTCACCCTAATATTATTCAGTTGATTGGAACCGATTGTACCCACAATATAAAGACAGATAATATCGAACGAATGGTTATGGCTTTAGAGTATTGCCGAGGAGGTAATTTGTTTGATTTCGTATTAAAGAGAGGAGATGAAATGTCACTTTCTTTGATACAATGCATTTTTTCGAATATTGTTTCTGCAGTCTACTACTTGCACAGTCAGAATATATGTCACAGAGATATCAAGCCTGAAAATATATTACTAAAATATACACAATGGGAACTTTTGAAGGACGGTGTTGAACTTCATAGTGAGAATGTACCACTTGTTGTTCTCTCTGATTTTGGTTTGAGTAAGAAAATTGATCATACAAACCCAATGCTTTCAACTAGATGCGGATCCGAAGACTATGTATCTCCTGAACTACTACTTGGAATGCCGTATGATGGGAAACAGAATGATTGTTGGTCTCTTGGTGTTGTGCTTTATGTCCTTTTGGAATCACGCTTGCCATTTGATCCTCTACCTTTGGAAGTTAATAAATTGAATAGTAGAAAGGCAAATCCTGCTCACCGTATTGTGATGATTATGTGGTCGTGGTATAAAGTGAAAGATGATCCAACTGGAATCTTTGCTGAACCTAAAAGCATAGTCAAAATGCTACTATGTAAAAGAAACAAGCGAGCAACAATTCTAGATATCGCAAACACAAATTGGGTCAAGAATTCTCATTAGTCAATCTTACTTTATTGGACTTGTCTTAGAAGGTATACAATATTGTTTATAAAATTAGTATATGAAAAAAGAGTGCATAAAGAAAAACTAAAACATTGTTGTGTAGAGCATTAATATTGAACAGAAGTGTTTAGAGAGTTAGCAAGAAAATTGTTAATTTAGAAAAGAGAAAAACGTTTTCCCAAATCAAGCATACCTACTCGTCATTTAAAAACCAATAACGATCACCAAACATTTCATGATTGGAAATTTCAAACTCAAACATTTTGATTACGTTACTGAAGATCTTAGAATGAAAATAAATTGGATCTGAAATCTCACTAAATTGATATATTTGATCAGAGGAAGGTAGTTTATCTTGAACAACATTGGTATTGGATCTATACGTATCATTATTCCCCTCAATAGCTAAATTATCATCTGTGAGGTTTTCTAAATTGATGACACCTTTCAAATTCTGTGACTTCATATTTTGATTCTCGAGTTCGTATTCTAATAAAGGTTTATAACTCCTTTCGAGGGGAAGAATAGCACATAACCAAATTCTAGTCTTGTAAATCTTGAAAAGTTCTTTTATCAAACCTCTGAAATCTAGACGTTGTAAACAGTAATAATAAATTATCAGTTTCTTTTTATCAAATTGAAATTCAACATTTTTTATAATTAAATCCAAATTCAAAGTTGCTGAATAATTAAGACAGATTCTATAAGCCATAATTTCATCGTTATATTTGAGTACTAATTGATTTAACTCATAAGGTTTTGCAAATCTCAAAATTTGTTTATTTGGTAAAGTGATGAAATTTTCATCTTCATTTATGATTGATTTCAAATTACTGTTACCGCTATTCTTACTATTTGCAGAATTAGTTGATCGAGAAGAAGGATTTGACCCTTGTCCTGAGCTATTCCCAAACTCAAGACTTTTCAAGTGTAATTTCTTTTTTAAATAGTTAAAGAATAACGCAAACTTGAAGTCAACAACTGGTTTCAGAACCATAACCAAATCTTTACCCCTGTCACCCTCAATTATGATCAGATCTTTAGACATCAGTTGTAAATTAGAGTTCTTGGGAAACGAGATTATATCTAATCTGCCATTTTTATTCAGAATCAAAGAGTAGTTTTTGTTTCCCATATGATTTGAGGACTTCAAATCTTCATTTTGCCTCAACAAAAATTCCAAGAGCTTGTCAACCTTTTTTCTTGTAGCACTAAAGTTTGCATTACATGGTATATTACCAAGGCCAAGAAGGTTATTCAATTGGTCAACAATTTTCATAGCTTTATCAAAGTCTCCAAAATAAATTGAGCATTGTTCAAATTTTTTAACCAAATTTGGCGATGTTATTATAGTGTTAGTTGCTTTATTCAATAGTAAACCATCATCGAGTTGTACGTAAATTTGATCCAGATCAGTCGGTGCAACATTGAGCAATGGATTGACAGCAGACAGAGCAGAATAATCAATACTATTTTTCCTTTTATCTAAATTTTCAAGAAAAGTTCTATTATTGTTTCCAAAAGTATTTAGAGAATTCAATGTATTGATATTTGATAATTGCAACTGGTATTGTTTCACGGCAAAGTTGTCATGATTTGAATTCACTAAATCTGCAGCATAACTTGGTCTTCTATTGAAAATTGTATTGACTCCACCTTGAAGCTCAACAGGTAATGTAAAATTATTCGAAGCAATATATTGATTATTGCTTTGAGGACTAAGTAAAGATTCAGCATTAGATCCAAGTGCAAACGAAGAATGAGGGGATATACGAAAGTCATCATTTATTGGTTTCAATGGTTGAATGTGATCAAACAAGCCCGCTCCATTATTAATATTTGAATTAGTGTTCAAATCATTAAAACTTAAATTTGAGTTAAAGGAATACTCATTGGACTGTGCTGAAGATTGTGGTGTTGGTTGCTGCGTAAAAGATTGGGTAAACTTAGGATACACTTGTGAATACGCTCTTTTTTGATGTGATTGTTGTGACTGTAATTGTGACTCAGTAGCCTGAGCTTGTAATTGTGCTTGATTTTGTTGAAGCTGTAATTGCAAAAGATACTGCTGTTGTTGAGCATTCAATGTTTGTGGGTCACTATTATGATGATATTGTTGGAATTGTGTTTGTTGCTGCCTTTGTAAATCGTCAAATGCAGAGAAACTAGAAGCATGAGGGTTTAAGAAATTAAAAGTATCAGAATTTTCTACACTAATAGTTTTTCTGTTGGGATCAAAGCCTTGGTTGAACGTCATTGGTTTATCCAGGAACTAATAGTTATCAAACAAATAAATTCAGGACTTATGAAACAAACTTAGCAAAATTGTGTGAGTGGCACACTGATAGTAGATACTTTATTATACGGTCACAACTGGGGTCAATCGAATTTAGAAAAATGTCAATGAAAAGAACGTCTTTTTAGTGTTTAAAATAGATTGTCCACTGAAGTTATGTACAAACAATTGATATTTTAAAAATAAAAGCCAATTTTAGTGGCACTGTGTCAAAATATCAAAGAATTCTTTAAATTTCAACAACAACTATAGATGAAAATAGGTGGTATATGTTCAATGATGTGGACAAAGTATAATTACGTGAGTAAGTAGTAGAGAAACGTTGTTATTAACGCCAGTTGCCACTGTGGAAAGTTATATCGGTCTTTGGGGGCCCAGCTTCACCCAGCCGTCTGGGCAGAGCGAGCTACTGGATTCTCCACGCAATAATTTCTCTCGCGTGCAGGACAATAGAAACTGTACCAGAGGTAACAATAGCACACTTTTCTGGGTGATGAAATTGGTGAACCGTGAAGAGTTGCTGTAACTATACAAGTTATCCACTAAATTAGGTATATATATTATAAATTTTTGATGACTTATGCTGGTACTATATTATGTTGTTCATTTGAGCAAATCAATCCATGAAAAATTAGGGGGTATATTTCAGATTTTCTGTTTCTTCTATTTTTCTGTAGTTCGGGATAATTCTCGGATAATTGATTCACTATTTAGATATGACACTAGTAGTATGTTCCCATTTCCACTGCCAAACACCATCACATATCTCCCATTGTGATATTAATATACCATAACTCTCATGTATTTGCAAATAATCTGTGTATCTTTTTCTGATGACATCATTAATTGCTTGATCAACCTCATCATGAAATGTGTATTTTCTAAGATCGATACCTAGAAAACGGCATAGATCAGTGCCCTGAATGTATATTATCAAAGAATCATCCTTTTCATCAAAAATTTCAATTGTCAATTGTTTTGTCTTTAGTAGATTATTTTCATCAAGGTAGATGTAACTCTCCTTAGGGTTGAGAATCACCATTTTCTCAGCTATTAAAAATTGAGGAGAATATGCTTCGATTAAGTATGACCTTATTTCTCTGATAAGTGAGTATTTGATATTGCTATATCGATAATTCTTTGATAATTGGGGAACTATTGAATGAGTTGAATCGTCAGTTTTTCTTCTTTTAGATGATTGAACTTCATTGTATGCAAGTGGTGTCATTACATGACTAGTACTTTGAGATAAATACGTTTCTTCATTGGTATCAGTATCATCAGTAATATCACCATCTAAATCGATGGTGTCGAAGATATGAGTATGTTCATAACCTTTATAGTAAGCATCCCATATATCCAACGCGTTATGTTTTTGCAACTCTGCTTTCAAATTAGGTAGAGGTATAATGGAAACAAAATTACAAGACTGGAGTTCAGTTGCCCCAAGGTACTCACGAGTTCTTAGCTTAAAGTAGCACCATATTCCATAATCATCAAGTTTATCTGTCCAATGCTGAGAACGAACCAAAACTCCTTCTTCTGTAACGTATTTCATTTCTCCATAAAAAAAATCATACCTTCTTACATGCTTATTCAGATCAAGCTTGTCTCGTAGTTGATCAGCTAAACGTTCAAAACATTCGGGAAACATGCAAAAATTGTAAACCTTATTATTTAGTCCTTCATCATTAAAATCTTTTCCTTCAAACAAACTTTCAGACATTGAATATGCTGGTTTAGAAAAATCTGTTGCAAAAATTTGATATGGCTTTTTGTTATAACCGATTTGTGGTGCATATTTTCTTGAAATACCGACTAATAAACCAATGCAATATAAATATTCAGTTTTCTGTGGATCGTGTCGGGGCAAATCCTTAGCTCTAGTAATTTGGTTTATCGTGGTATTGTTTTTAAAACTACATGATATGGATGGCATTTGTTGTAAAACCTGACATCTCTCGTTTAAACAATAAAAGAATATTATCTGTTGATTATCATTACGCGTTGACTACTGAATATTTTGATCAGTTTTTACAAATTACATGTGAAATTTTTTTAATTAATAATCTATATTAACAGAAAGATGCCAGTTGATGACCCAATCCATCATTGAATCTCAAACAAATGTATATAAAAATGGAGGGGAAATTATACAGTGATGGTAAGTGTGGAAGGAAAAGGAGAAAATAAAAATAAGCGTTAGATGAATTCGTTGATTAGAATAATGTCAGTTTCAACGAGTTGAGCGTTGAAATGCAAATGATTAATAGAAAAGACTTTACAATTATAAGACTAACTTCTTTGGTTGTTCCCAAGGGTTCTCTTGATTGGTGAAGTGACCATAAGAAGCAGTCTTGAAGTAGATCGGTCTTGCTAAGTCTAATTCCTTAACTAAACAACCTGGTCTTAAGTCAAAGTTCTTTCTAACAATATCAACTAATTCAGTTGATGATTTTTCAGAAGTACCATAAGAATCAATGTATATGGATAAAGGCTCAGCAACACCAATAGCGTAAGAGAATTGAACTAAACATCTTCTAGCTAAACCTGCAGTAACTAAAGATTTAGCAACCCATCTTGCAGCATAAGCAGCGGATCTATCAACTTTAGAGAAATCTTTACCAGAGAATGCACCACCACCGTGAGCACCCCAACCACCATAAGTATCAACAATGATTTTTCTACCAGTTAAACCAGCATCACCTTGTGGACCACCAATAACGAATCTACCAGAAGGTTGAATGTGATAGATAGTTTTTTCATCTAATAAATGTTCAGGAACAACCTTTTTAATGATATGTTCTTTAATTTCAGATCTAAGATCTGCGGTAGAAATTTCATCAGCGTGTTGAGCAGAAATAACAACTGTATCAACTCTTAATGGAACAACAGCACCATTTTCTTGCTTATATTCAATAGTAACTTGAGTTTTAGTATCAGGTCTTAACCATGGTAAAGTACCATTTCTTCTTGCATCAGCCATTGCAGCATTCAATTTATGAGCCAATAAAATAGTTAATGGTAATTTTTCATCAGTTTCATCAGTTGCGTAACCAAACATAATACCTTGATCACCAGCACCTAATTCTTCAATAGCTTTATCATAGTGTAAACCTTGAGCAATATCTGGAGATTGTTGTTCAATTGCAACCAAAACATTACAAGTCTTGTAATCAAAACCCTTTTCAGACGAATCGTAACCGATATGTTTGATAGTATCTCTAATTACTTTTTGGAAATCGATATTTGCCTTGGTAGTAATTTCACCAAAAACCATAATCATACCAGTTTTTGCAGCAGTTTCACATGCAACCTTTGATAATGGATCGACAGCTAAACATGCATCTAAAATGGCATCAGAGACTTGATCACAAATCTTATCCGGGTGACCTTCACCGACGGATTCAGAACTAATGAAGATATATTGATGTTAGTACTTGATTGATTTAAAAAGATAATCTTGGTGGGGAGAAAAAATCTTCCACGCCACAGTTTTTTTTTTCATTTTGGTGTTCAAATTGAGAAAAATTCAACAAAAAGATCGTAGTCAATAAGGTATAGATCTGTTAATGTACATACGTAAAGAAGAAGTTTTCAGCAGACATTGTTGAATAGGATTGGGGATACCAAAACAAAAAGGAATTAAGAGGGAGGGAGGGAGTAAGAGAGAGAGGGAGAGGAGAGATAACACAAGAACAATCAACACATGAGAGAAAATAGGTTTCTTTTAAGCAACAACCAAGAACACAGACGTTTGTCAGGGCGGAACCTGGAATTTTTCACATTCACAATTTTTCACATGCCAAACTCGGTGCATGTGAACAGCGATCCAGCGACCAGCAACCAGTCACCACGAATCCTCCACGAATCCTCCACGAGTCCTCGTTCCTCCTTCCTCGTTCCTCGTTCCTCCCTCCTCCCTCGCTATAAGAGTCTAGCCGCGGTGCTCCCACCGTTACCGCTTCACGCTTGTTTTGGAGGCCCTGATATGATTTGTTCTCTAGCCAACTTGTGGTAGCACATTTATCGCCTACAGTGATTGTCTAGTCCGATTACTAAATGAATGCACAAGTGTGTGGTTGGCTCTTGGCTACTCATCGTAATTATTCACTTGTAATATACTGCTAAGTAATTGGGACACTGTCACAGTTAAAAATTATTGAGCTTGGATTACTCAAAATTGCGCGTGATCACGTGAGTGGTGGAGTGAAATAGGTCAAAACATTATATATAAAGGAAGAATAGATCTATACAAAATGTGGCTAGGTACAGTATCAAATATCACATTAAAATTGGAATTCAGATGCAAATTTACTATACCTTAGGCTTTTTCCAGAAATATTGTTTGTGCGTTTTTCTACAGCTTCTTAGGTGAGATGAAGAACCTTTCAATTCTTCGACGAGTACAACTCTTTGTTTATCAGAATCCTTTTCAGGGACATAATAGTATTCTTCATCTAATGGCTTACCAGCTGCGTCTTTACCCTGTCTGAAAATAACACCAATACAATCAATATGATGTATTAATAAACATCTTAGTTGTAATTTATTTAATAAATGCTTCTTAACAGAGTTCAATTCTAATAATGAACTGAATGGAGTTTGCAATACTCTTGAATATGCAATATGATTCGTAAGCAAATTAGAAATGTCTTCGATTTCAGGAATACTGGAGAGAACCTGGTCGATTTCTTCAACTGGCATTGTCTTAAGTGTTTCCTCTTCTGTCTTCTTTACCTTTTTAGGTCTACCTCTCTTTTTCATTTCCTCGTTGGAAGTTTCTTCAAAAGCCTTTCTAATATCCCTTTCATTAGTTTCCTTTTTGTTATATTCGTGTAACAGGGCAGAACCTTTGATTGCTGCAGTTGATGCTGTTGTATCTCCTAACTGAGAAGAAATTTTATCTTTTGGCTTCTCAATGATCAATCTCTTCAAGTCCGAGTTTTTCGAAGTATTTGAATGTTGTTTGGTCAAATCAATCTTTACTTCTGTTGATATAGAAGTGGTTGGACAAGGTCCTTTAATCATTGGTGATATATTTAGAGCTTGATCTGTAACGTCATGAAGAGCTTTTCTATCAGAAGATTCTTCAGTCGAAGTTGAAGTTGATGTTGATGTTGAAGTTGATGTTGATGTTGGTGCTAGTGTTGGTGTTGGTGTTGGTGTTGGTGTTGGTGTTGGTGTTGGTGTTGGTGTTGGTGTTGGTGTTGGTGTTGGTGTTTCATTTCTATCAACATTATTGAAATTATTAGCAGGTAAAATAGTTGGTGAGGCAGTTGGTGAGGAAGTTGGAGTTGGTCTCTTATAAATAATTGTATTGGATAGATTATTCTTGGTAATAGGACGTGCTTCTTTCGTAAAAGAAGCAGAATTTTTTTCAATTTCATTTAACGTTGGTCTTATGGAAAATTGTAATTTCTTGTGATCGACAATTGCAATTAGTTCCGAAGTGGATAACTTTCTAGTTGTGTTAGAATTTGATTCACAATTGGTGATGGAAGATCCAAACTCAACATTCCGGTTAAATTCGAGCAAGGCTAATTCACCTCTAAAATCCAACACAATGCCATCGATAAGAGGGATTTTAACTGATTCTCCTTTCAACATAAAAAAATTAGTGAAGTTATTGTTTTTCGTCAAAATCCTGCTATCACTATCATCTATTTCGTCGTCAGTTTCCGCAGTCTCGTCTATAGAGACTGCGTATTCATGATCTTTCAAATGTTTAACATTAATCAGTTTAGGAATCGTTATATTAATACCATTAAAACCAATACATTTCAAATTAATCATTTCCAAATCTTTTTCATATTTAATTTCTGCATGGATTCTAGAAATTAATTTATTGTTAGAATTCAGTTTGAAGCTACAAGACATTCCAGATCTACCAATCTTGAAAATATCACCATTGAGTGGAACATTGATCACATTTTTAAAATTTCTTACACTTAGTGGTTGAGTCACATCAATCAATCTGGATTCATTGGTTTTCAGTTTCTTATTCTGATGTTTCAACTTTTCCGCTCTCAACAACGCGTTATTCATAGATGGAGGTAATTTGACCTCAGAATGTGTCATGGATTGGTCACCGACATCACTACCCACTGTAACATCACCTAAAGAAGAAGATGGATCGGGAGTTAAATAAGCAGTATCTTTCTCGTTCGGAATCTGTGTATCAATTAATACATTCTTTAAATTGTGATGTTGATGGATGAGAGCACTAAAACTGTCTTCGTGTTCCGAATCGTTGTTCAACAAGGGCGATGATGGTGGAAACTGTGTGTTCATAATCTTAATTTGGTGAAAAATATGTATTAGTATCTACCTTGAGATGACAGAACGAGATGGGAATAGAACAACTGGATACTTCAATTACCTGAAGTCAAATTCTCTGGCTACACTTTTGGTTAATCACAACGCTAGTTTCAAATTATAAACAAACGCGTCACGCGTAAATACAAACTGGTCTAATTTGTTACTGAAACGCGTTGGAGGCTCAGCACCACCAACAAAAAAATAGTTGCAAAATGAGGGTTTCAAAAACCTCTTGGGCGCACGTGTTGAACCTAAGGGCTAAACTTCTTGAAGCATATGTTTGTTATAGCGAAAAGCAGTCACAGCAGCGCTTGTGAATTATGGAACAAGCCCTCGCACTCCGCATAGTGCTTCCCCCTTACGGGACTGTAGCGACTCCTCTATTCTGACATTGGGTGTCTTGAAAAATATACCTAAAATTTAAACCGTGAAATACGTTTACTTTTGTCAGTAACTAAACACAAACGACATGTCCAGTATGTACAACCTAAATTATTGAATTTTAACATAGCATGTTTATTGTCAAATCTATGTTATTGCAAGTTGATCCGGAATTTAGTCACATCTTCAACAGAATTATTTGACAATTATAGAACAGGAGCCGTCACGCTTCTCAATTATAACTCGGCAAACATTCGCATAAAAAATATATGATTCAGATTTGCCTACAGTAGATATGAAATGATTGATTTACCAATAAATTTATTAAGATTTGACTAGAATTGATATCGTGCATTCACCACAAACAGTTACTAACATGATTGAATTTTATTTTTATTATTACAGAGGGTACTCCATCTTTAGGTAAGAAACACGTCAAATCCCACACTTTATGTAAGAGATGTGGTCAAAGATCTTTCCACAACCAAAAGAAGACTTGTGCTTCTTGTGGTTACCCAGCAGCTAAAATGAGAAAGTACAACTGGGCTAACAAAGCAAAGAGAAGAAGAACTACTGGTACCGGTAGAATGTCTTACTTGAAGTACGTTTCCAGAAGGTTCAAGAACGGTTTCCAATCTGAAAACTAAATTTGAAGTTTTGTATTCAACTTTATAAAATTTAATTAATCTTTTCAGTACACTATAAAATAATTCTAGCTACACAGAAATTGATTTCACATTCACCTCATTTCAAGATCTGCAAGATTTTCAGAATCGTTATCTTCAATAAAATTTATACTCTTGTATATTCTTTCTGACTCATCTTCAGTTACCAACTTAGAAAAAATGTCTCTTGCTATTGCAATCATTTCATCTGGATAATTAAATTCAATACCATTGTAAATATCCGTTTCAACTTGAATACGATGTTGTATCAGTTCTTCCTTTTCCTCCAAAGACAATTTATCAATTAAAAGTATCGAATTCCACAATCCGAAACAATCTAATTCCTTCATTTCCTGTTTTGTACTGAAAACAGTACCACTGTAATTTTGTTTATTCCTCAATTTAGTGATGAATTCAATGGATTGATTTTTCATATTATTAGATGTTATTTTCATCAAATTGGAAATCAGTTCTCTATATGTTAATTTTGGAAGATCAGTTACGTTAATGATAGATTCACCTTCAAGTAAATGATGAATAATAATTATAGATTTGGTGATTATTTCGACTTTGATAGCATTGTTTGCTGATCTTGGTGCTCGATATATTAGTTCTTGTTGTTCTCCGACTAATTCATTTAAAGTGCAAAGAAGTTTCAAATGCATATTGTGTGGTAATAAAAGCATGATTGACGTCGAATAGAAAACTTCAAAAAGTTCAAGTATCTGAAGTTTAGTTCGTAGCATATATTCGTCTCTCTTTGAAAAACGGTTGGGTGTATCCTTCATTACCTCTTCATAAACATCGAACGAATTTGTTCTGGGTTGAGAAGACAATTCACCATTTGGTACCACTACAAGTTCCAAGAGTTGAATAAATTCATTACTGCCAATCATATTGTTCAAACCATAGATGTCAAAATGAATTTGAGATGGTGAAAGAGTAGTTAGGATTGTCATCAATTGCTCAAGAAGTTTATAACTCTTAGCTGGTAGTTCTTTGACTTTTTGTAACGGATTGATTCTAATGTTCTCAAAAGCAAATCTATCTTCATCAATGATAGAATTCATCAAAATACAAATAGTGTTGTAAATAAAATGCACTGGTGTTTTCCGTGAAAGCAAGCTATTGATAAGTAGCATTTCTGGTATATTCTTCCATAATATTGAATTGCATGCTGAATCTTCTGTATTAAATATATGAACAGATGCGATCTTACTTAACGTTAACAATACATCACATAAAAAGATAGTACTGAACATTTCAAGAAATTTAACATGAATTGGTTTTTCAATAAAGCTTAAGTCAACATCATTTTGATTGCCAATCGAAATTTGATTATTACTCGGGAGAGTTATATAATCATACTCTTGTTTTAAAATATCAGGGAATTTAAATAGTAATGAACAAACCTGGTTGGTTAACTCACCTATCAAAAACTCACTTATTGCAAGATGTTTATAGTCGAGTGCGAAGTTGATGATAGCAACCAAAAAAGGTATCGCAAGTAAGCTTTCGTTTTTTATTACAGCATTTTCAATATAATTAGATAAAACTCTAATGAATCTTGTCAAAAGATTGTCTATTCGATCTCTATCCTGAAAATTAATAAGGTACTTCAGTATTGCTGATTTGAAGCTTGTTTCATTTTTCAAAATTTCGAAGTTGTCAATGAAATAGTCAAAAGATGAAGATATTCTTTCAAGATATTGCAAAGCTGGAAAACTCATACCGGGTATTACATAATTTGATAATGTTTCAATAAATAACGTTTTTTCGTTAAAGAAAAATGTAACTTGATTAATTACAATCACTTTTGTAACTTCTGTCATTGTTTCCACATCAATATGAGAATTTGCATTAATTTCAACGTTACTGATCTGATCACCCTTAGACAAATCTGATGTTGTTGATGTGTTATTTAGAGATGTATTTTGTGTTGAGCTCAATGTTTGATTAAATGCGTCTCCTTCTAACATCTCTACGTGTCGTAATTTCCTTTTCTTATTAAACGTTTGATTCAAACTCTTATTTTCAGAAACCAAAAACTCATTTTTAGACTTTGCTTCCAATAGGTGTTCATTTAGGGCTTGAATTGATTCCTCTTTTTCCTGTATTATTTTGAGATAGTCGTTCTTCAGTTGTTCTTGCAGTTTGAGCTGATCTTGTTGTAACCTTGTAAGCTGATTTTTCAAAATGGCATTTTCACCAAATATCTCATATATTTTATCATTGTCTGCGATAATCAATTGTTGTGTAGATGTCTCAAAACGTTGACTAATTCGTATTTCCTGCTGCGGTAAAGAGTGTGTTTGAATTTTTGTCTTTAGAGTTAGCTCTGCTTGTTGCAATGCTTGGTCAATATCATTTTCATCAAAAGAGTCGTCAAAGGAATCGGTATCAGATGACATCACTTATTGAAAGAATGTTTAACGTATTTAATTAGAAACAGATGATAATGACAACTTTTGCGCATACGCTCAATCTAGATCTGATCACGTGACCCATATATACGCTATGTAACGCGTACTGGTAGATTTTTTAATATTAGTGGTACACATTGTCTAAAAAATTTTCGATTTATGAGGTCTCTGGATGAAAAGTTACGGACATAGAAGTTTACCATACGAACAACGATGGTGAATGATTCTAAGGAGAGAGACAACATGAATAAGCTGAAAAAAGCTGGAATAAAGAGGGAAGTACCTGAAGCGTCATTGGTACCTGTACAACCGAAACCTCTCAGCTCCAAAGATAAGGATACAAAGAGACTTATAGTTGTATTAACACAGGCTTGTTTGGAAACCCACAAAGTCAGCTCAAGTGGTGGACCCTCTCATGATAAATATGTTTTATTAAACTGTGATGACCACCAAGGTCTCCTCAGAAAAATGGGACGTGATATATCAGAAGCTCGACCAGATATTACACATCAATGTCTTTTGACATTATTGGATTCTCCTATAAATAAAGCTGGAAAATTACAAGTATATATTCAAACAGCTAAAAGTGTTCTAATTGAAGTTAATCCATCAGTTCGTATTCCTAGAACTTTTAAAAGATTTTCTGGTTTGATGGTCCAACTTCTTCATCAGTTGTCAATTAGAAGCGTTGACTCAGAAGATAAATTACTAAAAGTTATAAAGAATCCAATTACAGATCATTTGCCAACTAAATGCCGTAAGATCACGCTCTCATTTGATGCAGAAGTTGTTAGACCACAGGATTATATCAACACTTTAGCTGATGATGAGAGTTTATGTGTTTTTGTTGGTGCTATGGCTAGAGGTAAAGATAATTTTGCTGACGAAATCATCGATGAAAAGATTGGTTTGTCAGAATATCCATTATCTGCATCTGTTGCATGTAGTAAGATGTGCCATGGTGCCGAGGATGCTTGGAACATTATGTAGAATTATATCGCACTTGTATAACCGCTCAGGCTGTAATTAGAAAGCATTTTCAAGTCAACCTTTTTAACCATTATTGAAGAAAGAAGGGATTTAGTTTGTAACTAAATGAATGAGATTACATTACTACTCTGCATATCTGCTTACGTAATGAGAAATATTTATTTATGACAAGAGGAATGTCGTATAATGCCCTTAATCTTACGTGAAATAATCTCCTTCTTACATTAACGTAGTGCCCTAAAAACATCACACATTATAATTGCTACATTTTAAACTATTGCAGTAGTGTTTTGACTTTTTTGAAACCTTTTTCTTTAATTCTATTTTTTTAATTTTGCTGAAACCAATTTAAGTAAAAGGTTTAAAAAAAATATTTGCTATTAAACAAAGCTAAACTTCAAAATGCCAATTTTTGAATCGCCAGCTATCTACGTCCAAAGTGTTTTCACTACCATTGCAACTTATTTTATTCAACATGCATATATCAAACCTGTTATTGACTTACATTCAACTGATGCAAATTTTGTCCCGTTGGTCCCAACAAAAGCTGTTCATGTTAGAAGGGACAACAATGCAAGACAAACTAGAATCAATATTTTTGATAATAAAGGTGACAAGATATATACAATCGAAAGACATTCAGCATCCACCCCAACTTGGTCAATGTTCACATATCCACAAAGACATGAAATTGCTACTATTAGGGCAGGCTTTTTTCTAAAATCCTTTGACTTCCACAACAAACCCGGTATTCAGCATAGAGTTTTAGGTGCAGAGACAGGTCTTTCTGGTAGATTAAAAACGTTTTACTTAAATGATGGCCATAAATATGCTTGGACTAGGGGAGCAAAGTTTTTAGAGAGAATTACCAATCCTGGTGGAAATGAGGAAGAAACAAGGGAGCGTATTGCCAAAGTTAGATTAATGAGACAACGTAAATTTGATTACGAATTAGTTATTGATGAAAAGAAAGTTGATTTAGAGGTAGCAATTGCTACTGGTTTTCTTTGCATGATGACATTTTGGGGAATGGGTGATATTACCGAGACTGTTGGTCCAACTTACATTCCAGAACCTATTGAAGAACCCAAAAAGTTACATGATTTAAACCCAATTACTGATCAAAATCCGTTAATCGTAGAGAAAGTGATTGAAAGAATAATAGAAAAGGTTGTTCCTGTTGACAGAATTATTGAAAAAGTTGTTGCCAATCCTGTTGCAGCTTCTAAAGTTACTTCTGCATTCAGTCCTACACCTATAGCACCAAATATTACATTTGAAGTTGAAGCAGAGGATGATGCAGATGTAATTATTCAAAAGGTGTGATAAATTAGAGTAATTAAGTTTGTTTAGAATAGCAATTTATAAAACCATCCCACATTAGATGGAGACAATTGTCAAGTTCAAGTCATCAGGACGTATGATGATGATTAACGCGCGGGCAGAATCATTACACTATTATGCATCAATTTTTTGTGATCATTAATTGCTGAAAAACATTCAGACTCGGTCTCATATTTGAGTCAATCTTACCCCACGTCCATCGATGAAATCTGCACCGCCTGCCCCGGAGAGAGTTCCCCGCAAAACTCAATTCGACCAATGCCCTCCCGAAATTGGGCCTGAGGGCAGTCCCATCTTCAATTTATCATGATGTCACTCTGTACTAGTTCTTTAAGGGATGATTTTGTCAGATTCGTGACCATCAGAGATAAAAGTCAAATTTTAAAAGCAGAATTGTCTTTTCTTGAAACTCATCTGCAGTGTATTTAGCCATTGAATTATTTATATATTTGCTTTTCAATACTTTTTGCTTGGAATATTTAACTCCTAAACTTTTACCACAACCTATACTTTCAAAAACATTATTACAAATAAAAAGCAACTCATTAAAAAAATGTCCGGTAGAAGAAATTCTTCTGTTTCCACTGCTGTTTGCCCTTTATGCAATGGCTTATCTTGGTCTGGTTACGATGGTGAAACTGTTCCCGATGATATACAGGCGCTAATGAAGGAGTTCCCAAAAAAATCTTGGTGTACCTGTGGGCATGTACTAGAAACTCCTCTTCCACATTTACCACCTAAAGCTGGTACGGGTGACAGAAGACCATCCACTTAATTTCAGTGTAACATAATTGTATAACATTTTTTTGTAAGCCAGTAAGTAATTATTAAATTTTTAATCACGTTATCTAATGCATTTGACTGTATTTAAGTCGATCGACTTGATTTGTCAGTCAGACATTAGCAAAATATTACGGCTCATCCATTTCGCGCCACACATAATACAAATAATGTCTTAGTAAGCTTACAATTTGTCAGGCGTTATTTGAAATCAATCCTAATCGATCTGGAGTACTTGAAGAACTCAATTGATCCACTCTCGTGCAACATCAGATGCTTATTTTTATATCTCCATTCACTCTATGAATATTACAACTATTTTCTTCACTTTATTAGTTGTTTTTATGTCCATTTTCTACAAGTTTTATAACAATATTGGAAAACCCGTTATCAAAGAAGCTGTAAATCAAGTCAAATCCATTGCAATGCCAGATTACGAACATTTCACATTCAAAAAGTCCGAGAAAACACTTCCACTTTTTTTTCTTTCACATGGTGGTCCAACTTTTGCTGATAAACACGACAAAATGGGTAGTGATATTGGTGCTTGGAATACTACTAAAAGTATCGGTGATTACATTAAGAAGGTTATCAAACCTGATTTTTTGATTGTAGTTTCTGCTCATTGGCAGACAGACAAACCAGATGAGATTAATGTTTCGATTCCAGGTGAAGGTGAAGCTTGGTACCAACAAAATTGTGCCTCTAAAAAAATCAGACCAGATGAAAACGCTTTAGTTTATGATTTTTATGGATTTCCAAAAAAATTCTACGAAAGTCAATTTCATACTGTTGCTAATAAAGTTATTGCAGATGATATTGTTCAAACATTGAAAGATTCCGATTGGTTTCAAGCTAAAACTCAAGAAAGAGGCATTGATCATGGTGCTTTTGTTCCATTGAAAGTTGCTTTAGGAAACGTTGACGTTTTGGATTCAGGTAAATTGGATGTTGATTTTCCAATTATTCAAGTCTCATTAGCTGGCACCTCTGATATTGAAATACATTGGAAGCTAGGTGAAGCTTTATCAAAATACCGTGATCTAAATGGTGCTATAATCTTTTCTGGAATGTCAGTTCATAATTTACGTGACCTAGGTAGAGCACTTGCTCAAAATAATAAACCTTTAGAATATAACCAACCATTCAATGAGCTATTGACTAAACTTTTAACCAATCCAGATGGAAATGATGTTTTGGAAGGATTGAAACAATTACCTAGAAATCCAAAATATAGTAAACTTTATAAGGCTGCGCATCCAACTAATGAACATTTATTACCAGCAATAGTTGCTGCTGGTGCTGCTAGGAATGACGAATGCAAACTATTGTATACTTCTTCATCTGGTTCTTTAGGTTGGAATATTTATAGTTGGGGATCCACTGAAGGACTTAAAACCGGTAAGTAGATTCTATACATTATATATAAATTTATTTAACCAGTTAGTTTGAATGATGCACAAGTGCGTGAAATGTTCTTGGGATAAGTATCTGTACCTCTATATTTGGTAGTAAGAGATTGATATTGTCACAACAACTCTATCTCAATCAAATCACGTGTTCAATTTGGTCCTTCCAGATCTAAAGATTCAGGTCGCGGAGATTTGAATTTGCTGTTTATGGTTCAAGCAAATGTCATTGAAGAATCTGAAACATCTTCAAAACATGATAACGATGATGTTCAATGGTCTCATTACTTACTTGCACACTTCCAACGTGAAATCTAAAGATGAACACTGTTTTTTTATTAACTTTCTTGATTGGAATTGAAGCAAGAAGAAGTTTATAAACAATGATATTCACTCAACCCGAAACTATTGAAAGCACCAACTATAGAAGACCTTACCTTAATTTCAAAGAAAAAATAACACAAATATTCTTTAATCCTTATTCTTTGGTGTTGCTACTTTTTATAATAAAGTTGATATTTTTTCTAAATTCATTAGTCAACTCACTTGAACAAGCGAGAGAAAACTCGCATCTTATATACAATTCTGTGGAAAAGTATGCAACTAACATAGTATCATTTCCCCATTATATGACCAAAACATCTAATTATATGATTGCAAAAGCTTTGGAAGCTGCGAATAACGGTTTAATGAATATTCTTACAATGATAATGAATGCGTCCGAAAATATTATTTACTTTATGGTGGAATTGTCTGTAGGAACGTACGCGTGTTTGCTGATGGCAGCAATTGACAATACAGCTATGGCGGCTATGAATGCCACTGAAGAGGTAATTTTAGTGGCAAATGATACCCTTCAGTCTTTTGCTCATGATCTCAATAACGGATTACAGGATTTAAGTTTCGCTATCAATGAAGTTGTCGATACAGCTGAAGATACAGGAGACGCTCTAAAACACCTTTTTGGTGACAAGTCAAACAACAAAAAAGGTAACAATACTATTACTGAAAGATTGCATCATGTTAATTTGACAATCTCTAATATGCAAAAGTGGCATATTTCCGGAAATATCAATGATAAAATTGAAAAATTGAAAGACGATATACCTGATTTTACCGATGTTCAAAATTATACAAAAAATGTCATCGAGCTTCCATTTAAAGAACTCAAGCGTCAAGTAAACGCAAATAAGAACAAAACTTTTGATGCAAATGCAATGTATGTTCCAGGAATGGCAACTTTGGATTTTGAAAATGGTACCAAACAGATTGATGAAATATACAATCATTTAATAAGTGTGGCTAAAAAGACAACCCATGTAATTATTGGACTAATTTCCTTATCAATTCTAGTTCTTCTTGTTTATGCATTTTGGACAGAACTAAGAGATTGGCGAAAGGTACTTGAAGCTTCAAGAAGTTTGAATTACACTAATGAATCCTACATAAGCGAGGAAACAAAAAAAGAATATAACATAGAAGTTATCAAAACAATGCAATGGAGAACCGCTGATTTCATAAGCAAGTTTATCTCAAAAACGATTTTAAGAATAGAAGATCCAGCGAAAATTAATAATATCCGTTGGATAATAAACTATTCAGCTTCACCGTATCTTTTTTCATTTTTTTTACTTGGGTTCTTTGGACTAATTTCTGTTTTGTGTCAATTTATTATTTTACATTTTGTTAGTAAGGTGGATATCAGTTCGACCAGTGATAAAATTTTTTATAGTACCAAAAATGAGATATACACCAATTTCAACAATTCTTTAATTGATTGGACAAGTCAAACAAACAATTTTATTACAGATTATCAAAATAATATCAATGATAATTTACTTGCGTGGGTGGATACTACTGCTACAACAGTGAACAATACTGTTACCGAATTCGACAATAAGATGAACGCTGCAATTGATGCATTGTTCAAAGGAACACCACTTTATAAACCAGTGGAACAAATTGTTTTTTGCGTAATAGAATCTAAGATTTATAAGATTCAAAATGCAATGACCTGGCTTGCTGCTCATGCACATCTTCAACTGCCTAACCTTGACCCAAAGGAAATACTTGCCCATTCTGCGGCAATACATACTGGTGTCATTTCTGAGTCATTTGACAACAACATTGAAGAGTTCAAACAGAAAACGATAAACTTATTTTCAAATATAATCCACTTTTATTGGCAACAATGTCAGATTCTGCTATATATATCATTGGGGATATTAGGCATTTGGTTTCTTTTTTTTATGGCTGGTGTTTCAATACTTTTGATTAGAGAATATAATATTTCAAAAAGTCAGAAGAATTGTTTAGCAACAGATAGTACCGAAGATAGTGACCATACACTTCATCCACCATTTGACACGTTGAGTCATAAATCGCTTCTATTTGAGAATCAATCAGATTGTTCTACACTGAAAATTACCCAAATGATGCAGATTATACGTGACCAATATTTATGGCAAAAGGATAATTATGTGAGAACTCCGACAGAGCTGAAACCTACACTGAAATCTTATGTTAGTCAAAATGATGAAAAGTTTACATGCGATCACACTCTTGAAGCAAGCCCTCAAATCAAAACTGATCCGGAATCTAGAATTTTCATTGTGGAACCGTCTGGATCAGTACAAAGTTTTGAATTGAGTGAGAATTTCAATCAAGATCTTGAAAGTATTTATACAATTTCAGTCATTGAGGAGCATATAAGCTCATTCCAAAACGCCAGATTGAGAACACCTTAAATAGATCGATCTAATTTACTTTTATAAACGGATTATATTATACACTTTGGAAAATTTACTATATTGAATGCTCAATTATCTTGATCAGATTTTGTTTCATGCTTCAAATCTTTTTTGCTCTTCTTTTTTTCTTTCTTTTCATCATCATCTTCAGGGCTTCCCTTTCTCTTTTTCGACTTTTTCAACAAGGGATTTTCTCTAACTTCTTCCTCTGGTGCAACATAGTCCTTAGCTCTCTCTTGTTGTTTGATTTCTTTCATTTCATCTTGCTTTTGCTTCTTTTCTTGTAACTCTTTCACCTTTTTTTCTTTTTTACTCAAGAAATATTCACCAGATTCAATTTGAAGATCAACCTTACGAGGCAGTTGTTGCGGAGGAAATGGTGTGTAGACCTTTTCTTTTTTACCTTTTGCTTCTGCGTCCTTGACCTGCTTTGGTTTCTTACGTGCAACTGTACGTTTCTTGAACTGTGGCAAAAATCTGTCCCAACTCTCATTGGCTAGTTCTGGTCTCTTAGCTAATTCTTTACGTATCATTAGTTCTTTTATATGGTAAATAGGATGAATGTTTTTCATACAATCTTCAATTACCCTTCTCAATGTTTTCAGTCCTTGATGTGGACCCATTACTGCAACGGTGTTACCCTGTACTAACATATAACAATCTGTAAGGAGCTCCAATGCTTTCAAAGTATTTCCGCTTGGTCCAATAAGTCTCTGTCTTCTTTTGATAAACCTCTCTTTATTAGACACCATTCCATCAATCTTGATGATTTCACATACTGTGTCATCTTGCAGAATTTTAACAGCTTGTGGAAAAGGAACAGATCTACCCAATAATTTGATCAAATCTCTGGCATTTAAAATGGCCATAGGATCGTAAGTTTTTCTGGTCGTCTTTACAGTCATCGAACCTTCAACTATATTCAAAATACACTCAATATGATATTTTTGTAATGCTTTTGTGACATCAGCCCAAACCGATTTCAAATATTCTTCTCTGTACTTAGGGAAGAGTGTAACAAAAGAGGATTCTTCAAGAAATGGCGAGCCGCTAGCATTATCTTCAGGTTTGAACTCTTCAATTTTCCATTTATCAATATCTGGAGTATCCCAAGGTTTGTCCTTTTTATGTGTAGAAACCATTCCGTCACTTGTTTGAATAAAGTATTATAGACCTTGTTGAATTAATATATACGAGAAGAAAATTTTCAAAAACTGAAATTTTTCACTAGAGCTGCAAAAAAAAATTCCTAGTCTTATTTGACAATTCGAACTTTAGCTTCACCCACGTTGGGGTGTCAATAGTTTCTAACAATTCATGATTAAAGGAGGGACACCAGTGAAGAAAAATAGTAAGATTACTTCTATTAAGAAGAACACCACTAAGCCTATTTCGAAAAAGAGACAAAGAGCTTTGACCAAAAGGGCAAAAGTGATGATCGAGAAGATGGATAGTCATTTAGAGGATGAAGATATACTCAATATAATGATGTCTGCAGAAACAAACACAGATACAAAAGCTATAACAGATGGAAATGACAGCGACACAAAGAATTTGGAAGAAGCTGGTCTGAATGGAATGAAACCCCAAAAGCTTTTAAGTGATCATGAAAAAGATCAAAGAACTCATGAGAAGTTGGAAAAGACTAATTCTGAAATAGCTGAACAGATGAAAATGATTGAGGATTTCAGCTTATAAGATTTAGAAAGACCTATCAAATCAGCATGCTGAAATCCTTTTGAATAATTTTGACGTTACCTGTTATGCTACTTTCAAGTAAACATTGAACAAGACTATATCGATCAGTGTTCGATATTAAGATAGGGGACATGGGACTTGAGACTTCACTCAAATTGTAAAATAAATCTCGAATTGACCGGCGCGTCCCAGGCCCGATCTGGAAAACTGTAAACACGGCGCCCTGAATTTTTTTAAATTTGATTGCAACACTGTCGTATTTTTTCTTCCACTAGAATATATTTGTATTTTGATAGCTGAAAACACACAGCTATTGATAAGTCCATTTTCTTGTTTAGAATATAATACATGTCTGATGTGTATTTGGTAGCAAGAGAAGTCTTGTATGAGAATCAGAATTTGACCCAGCGACTGAAAGAAGTTAATCACAGCATAAGCATAAAAAATGTACAACAATATAATTTGGAAACCAGACTTGAAAATTTGGATATCTTTGAGGAGCATATGACATCATTGAAACTGAGATGTGAATTTTTAGATAGACAAATAACTAATCTAGAAAAGCAAAAGTATTACGCCGCTGATCAAGCTGATAACTTTGCAAAATTCAATGACTTCAACTTCAAAATGGAATGGAGAACAACTGAAACAACTCTTGAAAATCTATGTACTGAATTCAAATATTTGAAAGAACAACTAGATCAAGCAAATGAACAAATTTCATTGGACACATCATTCATGGACGACTCTATGTTGTCTAGTCGAAGTAAGGTAAGCTCAATGTTTTCAGGAAATGAATCATATTCAACTACTGATTCTAGTTCAATAGTAGAATACAAACTTATGAAAGACGATTCTGCAAAATCTAGCATAAGCTTGAAAGACAACCATTCCAGCCATAAAAAGAAACTTCTCAAAATGGAAAGTTTTCTGAATTTTAGGGATACCAAATCCAATTTAAATGCACCAAAGCAGAGTTCAGGAATGCAACTTAAAGGATTCAAAATTAGTAATACAGTAGAGTCTCCATTTTACGAGGAAACATCCAAAACATCAATATCTACAGTTTCTTCGGCTAATCACATCAAGAAAAGACTTGAGCTTATTGATCTGCCGTCAATTACCGAGGAGTACTATTCTGATGAAACTGTTTCAGCTCATACTAATATTGTGCCAACAGATTCTCATTGCCGAAAAGGTTTTAACAATGTGAAGAGCCACCATCATCATTCATCAATGCCTGACACTTCTTCACTAGAAGAAAGTAATATACTCTTGACTCCGAAAGATTCCTTGAAACATTTTATTTCTGATGATTTAAATCTTCGATCTAGATATCGCAATAAAGATTATAAGATTACCAATTTCCTATTTGACAGTACTATGGAATCAAATCAAGCACCTTCATCTCCACAATTGTCAAGCTTCAAGGACAGCTACTTGGATGAAAATGATGAAAATCTATCAGACTCTGAACAAGATATATCTGTTGCTAATTTTGAATTGGAAAGTTCAGATGGCGGTGAAAGTTTTGGAAGTGAAAATGCTACACCATTGATTTTCAGAAAGCAATCGAAACCCACTCTCTATAGAACTCAATCATATGACAGCATTTTGACTGTGTTGAGTCGATCAACAAGAAACTTTCCACTCAGAGAGAAAAACCTTGATCTTAAAGCTCAAACAATGAAATGGCTGAAACCAAATGAACCAGTAGTCTCTTCAGCTACAATATCCCAAACTACTATTGCTGATGTCTCATCTTCAGTCAGTAAAACAGCACATGAGAATATCATGAACTTCTTAAATTCTGGTGGTGATACCATCGAATCCACACCAATGAAGCAGACAAAGCCAATTACAACTTCACATAGCCATAACGGCATGTGGATTCCAACAAAAATCTTTGCTTCTCCAATACCCGTGCCCAAAAAGGAATTTGATGAAACCAAACCATCATGGTTATCAAGCTTAATTTCTGGATCTGGTTTTGCACCTGAGGTGTTCAACTCGGACAGCCGTACCATGAAAAAAGCTGAGCCAGATACACTCAAAACATACCAGTTTCCCAAGAGAGAAACAGCAGCAAACTTCAGTGGTCCATCGTCTCTAACAATTCCCCAAAATGGAAATAGAATGATTCGACATAGATATGGGACAAGTTTCAATGATACAACCGTGATAAGCTCACGTATAAGTTACGGCGCCCTACGTGAAGCACTACAGCAAGACATTGTCTGACATTCATTTAGTCTCTCCATATTCAATTCTACATATTCTAACGTTTTCCTATAGTTTTAATACCTTTCTCTCTGCTCTTTGCCAACATCTTATCTAGTCTATCTAAACCTGATCCACGAACAATTTTTCTCTTGTCTGTCTTTCCATCAATGGAGGGTGAAGAGCTGAAACTGGTCACAGCAGCTTTGGAATTACCTACTGATTTAGAACTAGTTGTAACACTTACTTCCCTGATAACATTACCTGTATTAGCACTAATCTTTATTTTCTTTTCAGTTGATTTTCTGAAGGAAGAAGTTATCGAATTGGTTTTATCCAATAAACCAAATGAGTTTGAATCGTTTAGCTCATCTGCTGTTTCTTTAGCTTTTGGCATAGGGACAACAAGCTTTCTGGTAAGTTTCACAGATGTTCTCTTTTTAAGAAGTTTAAGAGATTTTGAACCATCATTGTCGTCCTCATCCGAATTATCGGACAAGACTTCGGCTTTCATTCGACCTGTTTCTTGATCGTGGAAAGATCCATACATAATATCGTCATCCAAAGTACTGGTTGAAGTGGACGCTTTGCGTCTCTTCGAAGCTGGCCTTTGAGTGGTTTCTATTCCGTTATAGTAGTCCATAAAATCAGAGTTTCGGATAGACTCAGCATTATCATGAGAATCCAGGTCGCTGAGAGAATTTGTGAATGAATCTTTATAAAGACTGATATGGGACGGAAGCTTAATATTGATTTCATCATAAAATGCCTTCTTTGGATCATCCTCAGCAATCTTGAAATCATTATTGGACCGTAGTTCCTTCTCCTCTCGCAATCTACGTTTTCTGATAAATTCAATCATACGTCGTTGTTCGTCAATTTCATCGTCATCTGAATCAGAAACATCAAATACACCATTTTTTGCTCGACGCTTTCCCAACTCATGTGTTTTCACATCTTTGTATGTCTTAGCCACCATAGCTTGATCTTCTTTTAGTTCTTTGTCCAGGTGCAGCTTTCTAATTTCGTCTTCGCCAATATTGGCATTTGTTGCATCATCAATCATTTTCTCATCTTCACTGTTTTCTTCATCAGAAAAGTCTCTATCACCTCCACCAACACCATAAAATTCATCTTCTGATTCGACAGCTTCTTTCTCAACAATATCACTCAATCCCTTAGCTTTGAATTCAGCCTCAAGTTTTCGAGTTTTTTCACGTTGCCTCTTCTTAGCTAACTTGATAAATTCAGCTTGCTTTTGCAAATCCTCCATAGCTACTTTCACATCCTCATCATCCGTATCCTTCGTATCAGTCCTTTTCCTTCTAATTTGAATCTTCTCATCATCATCCTCATCAGTGTCATCGCTTAAAGATCCATTTTCTTGTATCAGTTTGGTAAAAGTTTCTTTAGAGTCAATTGAATCAAGCCTTTGCGTAATCGCTGATAAAGCAGCAGACTCATTTTCAAGCCTTTGTGTTGACATTTCCATTCCGTCAGCTTGAGTTTCGAGTACAAGATTTTGTGAGTCTAAAATATCATGAAGTTGAAAGTTTGACGTATCATTTACTAAATCATTTTCAATTGTTACATCACCAATGTTTCCATGGCGGAAACTAGGCTGAATATCAGTGGTTGAGTCTACAAGCTCTGACTGCTCATCAACCTCAACAACATGCTTCAGTCTTGCAAACGTTTCTGCAGCAGTGAGGCCATCAAACAATTTATCTTGCGTTCTCACCTTTTCACTCATACTCGTTAATGTAAAATTGAACTCGTCTAGTTTTCCCGAATCAAAAAGTTTAGCAGCAGAATGCTGAATTTTGCAACTATCTGCTTTTTCATTATCTGCTTTTTCATTATCTGCTTTTTCATTATCTGCTTTTTCATTATCTGTTTTTTGATCCGCTTCTTCATTACCACTTCCGTAGTCCTCAGATTCATCTGATATGTCATAATCACTACTGAATTCAGGATCATCATCGTCATGGGTAAGTTTACCTTGCTTAAGCAGCTGTTGCTGCTTCTCCAATCTTCGCTGCTGACGTAACTTTTTCTTTGCTCTCGAAGAATTATTCAGTTGATCTTGAAGTAACATTTTAGCCAAATCTGCATCTGTATATGTTGTTTTGGACGATTTGGATTCTGTTGTAGTGATCGATAACTTATTTTTCAACTCCTTAGCCTTAATTTTTTGTATTTTGTCTGTAAATGAAAGTTTTTGAAATTTGTCCATCTTTTGTTTCTTTTTCTTGGAATATTTCAAAGAAAGTTCGAGTTTTTTAGCCTTTTGAACTACTGAATTGTCTGCTAATAAACCAAAGCTGTCTATATCTTCATCATACTCAGATTCAGATAATTCGATAATCTCTGAATCACATATTTCATTGTCTTTAAATAGTTTTCTGAGTGGTTTTATTTTTCTTCGGAATTTCAAATCTTGGACTGTTGATTGTTCACTACATTTGCGCAACTCCCTTTCTTCTCCACTATCACTCTCCAATTGAAGCTGCTCCAATAGCTTATCTTTAGAGTATTCGTGTTCGGTTAAAAGTTTGATATCTTCATTCGCTTTTTTCAAAATCACATGAGTCCTCAGTTCCTCTTTTTTGACAACAATATGATGCTTGTTAAGTTTTACAGTTTGATCACATATTGCCTGTTCACTATATTGTTGAGCTATGACATCCGAAGCTTTAGCAACGTCCTTTTCCTTTCCACGTAATTTTGATCTCTCTAATTTTCTAGCAAGATATCTTTGTTCTTTAGACATTTTTTCATAATTTTCAATATTCTTGGCGATAACATCTTTTTCTTCTTCTAATTCCTCATTTGCAACATCTTCCTCTTCACTTAGAAAAAGTGAAACCATGTTTGTAGTAGGTCTAATTGGATTATCTTCCTCGCTTTCACTTTCCTTATCATTCATACAAGGTTTGAATGAACCAATTCGATTCCGAGTAGGACAAACAATTGCTTCATCATCATCGTCATTGTCATCATCGTCATTGTCATCATCCCCAGTAACACCATCATGCTTCATATTTGTGATTGTAGTTGCGGGATTTTTAGGTTGATTTCTTTTCTGTTGCTTAATGGTTTCATCTTCATCAACAAAACCGTCGTTGTAATCAGTTATGGTGTTTTGGATTTTATTTTTTAAAGGAAAAGTTTCATCGGTTGTATATTCAGTTTCATACTCAACAGCAAGATTGGTTTCTACTGTTTTTTCTGGTAGCTTTTCAATGTTGTAATCTTCTTGAGACTTTTTGTCGATCTTTAATTTTTTCAGATCCAATTCATCTTCTGAAGTAGCATCGAAATGTTGGATTGTCTTCTGTATATCAATATTCGGTGTGCTATAGGTAATCTTTTGCGTAAATAACATCCCTGTGCTTTGAGTTGCCTTTTGCGTGTTTTCAGTCATAATTGGCATAGCTGTTCTATATATAGGCTGATCGTCAATGGTCTCACCAATCTTAAGATTAGTTTTTACAACATCCGGTTCAATTGTGACAGGTTGAATGTTATTATCAGTGATTGTTTGAGCGCTGTTTTGGTGTTCCGTTGTCAATATATCACATGCTCTGTTAGGTGAATGCTGCGTTTCAATAAACATGGTCGTATCATTTGATTTAACTTCTGACAATTCTTTTCTCTCACGTTGCTGTAATTTAATTCTTTCTTTCACTTTTTGTATGGCCGATACCAACTTTACGGGTCCTTCAATGATTGCTACGTCATCCTTCAATTCAAATTGTTCTTGATCTAGCCTTGATTGGTGAAGTTCGTAATCATCATCTGAATCACTACTACTATTCCCTCCATTCAGATGTACTGTTTTGATAAAAGTTTTGGGGTTCCTCTCTTCCAAAATAGCCTCCATGTTATTTTCAAGCTCTCCAAATATTTCCATTATTCTTCAATATTTAAAAGTGAAATGGTTAGTTACACCTTCTCGTTTCCAACTAAGGATTTACTATTTGATCTCCACGCGTTAAATCTCTTTGGATTTTTACGCGTCACAATGAAATTTCAAAATTTGAGTGGCTCAGCCAAAATATTATCTAGATTTTATTGAGTATGCATAATTGTAAAAATAAAGTTTGAGAATAATAATTATTTAAGTAAAATAATAAATCAATAAGTGTGAACGATCTTGGTCAACCTTGTATTGAAGTATGTATTTGTATGCGTGTGTGCATTTCTTAGGTCATCACTCAGCAAGAATTCCCCCGGCGGCATGTGCAATATATATAGTACCAGACTTGTTCCGTAGACATTCACCACCCGATAAATCACTTTTCTTGTAACGCAGGACGAACTTTGTGTTCACATTACATGGCTAGACTTTCTTGCCATAAATGTGAGGTCAGTCATTTCTGTGGTGCTCAATCACCGATTAAGAATGCTCATCGACCATTACCATAAATAGTAAGCGACTAAGTCATTATTATCCGTGTGCTACTCACCCGATTTCTACACTCGCTGACAGATTTTGGGTTGTCTAAATTGTTCATTAACTATCTATAGTCACAGATGTAACCGTTTGTACGAAATAAAAAAAAATGGCGCAAGTACTCTTTTTTAAAATCATATACTAACTTCTCAAAAGTAGTATTATCCAAACTATGCTGCAGATGGCGTTAGAGGTGTTTACTGATAGTAACGAGAATTTTGTCTGAAGGACGGTAGGAGCTCCAAGTGTGATATCTTAGTTACAAATATTTCATGTCATAAATAAAAACAATGATATAGTAGATAATGTCTACAATAATCTCTATGGTAACCCACTACAGATTTCATAAGTTTGAGTGAAGTTGTCAGATTATGCATTAGAGTTTTCAAATCTCAAAATCCGACCAGCATTTTAGCAAATGGGACAAAGCAATAAGTTATGGATTAAGGAATTCACGTTGTAGTAAACTTTGGTTTAAATTTTGAGTTTTTTAGGTCATTTTAAAACCTCTCAACATGACAAGTTTGGGTTAAAGTTTCATTAAAAAAGCAACTTACGCTAAACAAAAAATAGAAACATTGATTTTGTTGTTTCATGTCTCACAAAAGGAACTATTGTAGTTGCTACTTCGTCAAAGGAGATTATGAGTTAGTACTGTGTTACTGATGGCATAGTTTCCACAAGAAATGCCGCAAAAGCTAACAGAAGCTATAAAGTTGCTGCAATAGAAAGACCGCGTCCAAAAAAGGAAAGTTATTCCTAGTTTTAAACTAACATTAATGACACAAGCACGTGGTCGCAAGTGCCTTTCCGCAAGTTCTTTTCAATTACACGTCTCATTAAAATTTCTGCTATTTAGTACATTAAAGAGGGACAAGTGGTGACTAAAATCATGTTTAAATTCATTAAATCAATGGTCTGGGTTGAATAGAGAGGTATAAGGATCTTAAGCAAAATGCGATTAAGTTTCTCATCAAATCTAGAAGAAATGGGAAGCAAAAAAATACAGGTACGTAGATGGTTAAACAGACTATGACAATAATATGACGTAACCATATTTTTGTCAATAAAAGAAAACAACGCACGATACTGTTATCTTTGAGAAACAATAACATATTGTGAATGCGATTCACGTACGGCGGGGTCCTTTAATGAGGGCCCTCGCGAGAAGGAAGGGTCCATGATCCACAATTCTATCTAGCAGTGTTATGTGTTGTGAACAGAGTTGTAAATCTAATCTAATTACTAAATATTACTTAATTCACTATTCATATTTCTAGTTTGCAAGTGGCTGTGTGCTTTGTAAAGTTTTCGTTAGTCTAAATAACGTACAATCCAAATACGGCATAACGGCTAGACCCTTCATGCATGGCAGAAGCAAATCAATTTTTTCAGGGACACTATTTTCCTATTCATCTTAATTAATTTCATCCACGTTTTTCGAGTAAAGCAATAAATTTTTAAGATTTTCCGAACCCAAGTGGGAAAAATTTATAGATATCTTCAACCATGCCAAATGTGGAAAAAAGTATTTAAAAAGCAGACGATTCCGTCACTTGAGTTATGGATATCTTATAGAAACTATAGAGTAAACAGAGACAATAATTAAAATGCCTTTCAAAGAATTACCTAAGATTATTAGAAGCGAAGTTACTTGGGGTAGAAACATAGTTTCAGATTCTCCAAATGAAATGCGTTTGCAATACACTGATAAAGAAGGAAACGATGTCGTGATTGAAGAAGAGAATATCACACCTTCCGATAAAAAAAGTTACTGGCCAATTTTCACTGCGGGTGCTGGTTTATTTTCTGATGGTTATGTCAATAACTCTATCGGTATAACATCCACATGTTTATCCATTATTTATGGTACCCAATATACACAATCACCAGCACTTAAGAATGTTTCTGCTATTGCTTTTGCAGGTACTATTGTTGGTCAGCTTTCTTTTGGTGTTTTCTCCGATTATATTTCTAGAAAAACTGGTATGCTTGTTTCATCAGGTGGATTAATTTTATTTTCGATCCTTGCAGCTGGCTCTTGGGGTGTTGGTACCGAAGCTTATGGCAACGCAGGCGGGTTATTTGCAGCTTTGACAGCATATCGTTTCTTTTTAGGTTATTTCATTGGAGCAGAATATCCAACTGGATCTGCTGCATGTGCTGAAGCATCTGCTTTACTTCCTGCAGGTAAAAGAAACAGATACTTTACATGGTTTACTAATTTTATGATAGATTTAGGATTTGTTATGGCATCTTTTGTTCCAATGATTCTGCTATGGATTTTTCGTGAAAACAAATTACAGTGGGTTTGGAGACTAACACTAGGTCTTGGGGCCATTCCACCAATTTCACTTTTTTTTATGAGGATGTTTTTCAAAGAGGGTAAACAGTTCCAGAAACTCAATTTTAAAAACACAAAAATTCCATTTCTTTTGATTTTAAAATTCTACTGGTTTAGATTGACTATTGTTTCCGTTATCTGGTTTATTTACAATTTTTCAGCATATGCATTTGGTATTTATGCTTCCCCAATTCTTAGAACTATTATCCCAGATGGAGATATTTACAAGACTTTTGGTTGGAATGTAGTTTTTAATGTTTTCTATTTACCAGGTGCATTTCTTGGTGCAATTTCTACTGACTATATTGGACCAAGATTAACACTTTTTACCGGTATCTGGTTACAAGCAATTGTTGGTTTTATCATGGCAGGATTATATCAACATTTAAGTGAACATGTTGCTGCATTTACAGTGGTTTACGGTATTTTCATGACTTTAGGTGAATTTGGACCAGGTGATAATATTGGTTTACTAGCTGCAAAAACCTCAGCAACACCTGTTAGAGGTGTTTATTATGGTATTGCAGCGGCGATCGGTAAAGTGGGTGCCTTTGTTGGTACTTATGTCTTCCCAACTTTCCAAGCACGGTATCCAGGTATCAAAGGTTATCAAGTTCCATTTTGGCTTGCATCTTCTCTTGCATTATTTGCAGGTCTACTTGCACTTTTTGGATTACCTGCAGTAGATCAAAATGCTATGCAACGTGAAGACTATTTATTTTTGCAGTACTTAAGTGATAATGGTTTTGATATTACAAAATTGGGAGACGGTACTTTGATGAATGCTGAAATTAGCAATTCAGATTCAAGTGATCAGGAAATTCAGGAAGCAGTTGAAATTATAAAAGAAGAGAAATACTAGTAGCTCATCTGTATGTATCCATTTGTGTATTTGTATAGCAGCCAAATTATCTTGAGCAAATTTATTCCTTCAGTTGAGCCACCATTCTTGTGTTAGCGCCGCAGGATTTGTCCATTTTCACATGCACACAAATAAACTATATGATTGGCCCGTTTTCCCATTTTCAACTTAGGAGGTATTGTACAGCCGGTTCCAGTTCTTGCGGACTTTCGAAAGTGGCGGATTTCGAGGAAGTTGAAGCAAGTCCATAATACAGAATGAATTATTTCAAACACGTGTGTGTGATCGTTTTCCGATAAGGAAGTTGTTTCCGGCAGGAATGCAAATGGAGATGAGAGTCCATCCCCTTCCAGGCAGACAATTGCGTGCATAGACAAAGGCCCGCTTTGCACACGGGAGGACAAACTAAGATTTCAGCACTGGTGGGAGCGTTTTAGGACATCAAACAATGCGGAGGCGGCTTGCTCGCCCCCTTGTTTTCAGTTGTCTATCGTTTTTTCTGCCGCAGCTTCGTACGTCGAGCGGACTTTCTTTTTGAGACACATCTTCGACGATATCTTGTAATTCTCTGAACTTTACTTTCTTTTAACTATAAATACCTTTTTAATTTCCCTTGCTTTTGATTTAAAAAAAAATCATGGTTTCCTGAACAAAACCAGTTTTCTCTACATCGGAGTTCTATCTACATCGGCGAAGTTTAAATTATTTGAAAGATGCCATTCAGAACTTTACCAGAATGTATTCGCAGGGAAGTGACTTGGGGAAAGAAAGTCATTTCTGATGAGCAAATTAAACTTGAATATTCAGATGCCCATGGTCACACTGTGATTATTGACGAAGAAGATATAGCTCCATCCGAAAAGAGAAGTTACTGGCCAATTTTCACTGCGGGTGCTGGTTTATTCTCTGATGGTTATGTCAATAACTCCATTAGTACAACATCAACTTGTCTATCTAAAATTTATGGTAAGCAGTATACACAATCTCATGCACTTAAGAATGTTTCTGCTATTGCTTTTGCGGGTACTATTGTTGGTCAGCTTTCTTTTGGTGTTTTCTCCGATTATATTTCTAGAAAAACTGGTATGCTTGTTTCATCAGGTGGATTAATTTTATTTTCGATTCTTGCAGCTGGCTCTTGGGGTGTTGGTACCGAAGCTTATGGCAATGCAGGCGGGTTATTTGCAGCTTTGACAGCATATCGTTTCTTTTTAGGTTATTTCATTGGAGCAGAATATCCAACTGGATCTGCTGCATGTGCTGAAGCATCTGCTTTACTTCCTGCAGGTAAAAGAAACAGATACTTTGCTTGGTTTACTAATTTTATGATCGACTTTGGATTTGTTATATCTGCTTTCGTTCCAATGGTTTTGCTATGGATTTTCCGTGAGAATAAATTACAGTGGGTTTGGAGATTGACTATTGGTTTAGGTGCTATTCCACCACTTTCATTGTTTGTAATGAGACTATATTTCAAGGAAGGTAAACAGTTTGAAAAATTGAATTTAAAGAGAGCAAAAATTCCTTTCCTTCTAATTATCAAGTATTATTGGTTTAGACTTGCTATTGTCTGCATCATCTGGTGGATCTACGATTTTTCTGCTTATGCATTTGGTATTTACTCAACACCAATTCTTAATTCCATTATTCCAGATGGTGACTTGTATAAAACTTTTGGTTGGAACGTTGTGTTCAACTTATTCTACATTCCAGGTGCTTTCTTAGGTGCAGTTTCCACAGATTATATCGGTCCTAGAATGACTCTTGTTTCTGGTATTTGGTTACAAGCAATTGTTGGTTTTATCATGGCTGGTCTCTATAGTCATTTAAAGGAACACATTGCTGGATTTACCGTTGTTTACGGTATTTTCATGACTTTAGGTGAATTTGGACCAGGTGATAATATTGGTTTACTAGCTGCAAAAACTTCAGCAACACCTGTTAGAGGTGTTTATTATGGTATTGCAGCAGCGATCGGTAAGGTTGGGGCTTTTGTTGGCACTTATGTTTTCCCTTCATTCCAAAACCGTTATCCAGGCATTAAAGGTTATCAAGTTCCATTTTGGCTCGCTTCATCTCTAGCTGTTTTTGCTGGTTTACTGGCTCTCTTTTGTTTACCCCCTGTTGATCAGGAAGCAATGCAACGGGAAGATATAAACTTCCTACAATACTTGAGTGATAACGGTTTTGATATCACTACATTGGGTGATGGCTCACTTATCAAAAGCGATGTTTCTTCTGCTTCCAGTGGAGATATTGAGATCAACAGAGATGTTGAGAAAATCAAGGAAGAAAAATACTAAGAGTTGAGTTTCATTCTTCCATGCAATGTATATAAGCAAAATATTTTTTTATTTCTCCATAAATATTATTATTCTAGTCGGCAAATTCATGGTATATTTATAGGGTTTCGCTAAAATTTGAAGCTCTTACCCGAAAAAGATTTCTGTCAGGTTCGCTCCAGAGAGCCGAATGGATATATGAAAATCACTGTCGCTGCTGGTTTGTCAGATTTATATAGGCAATTTTCTTACATAAGACATTGGACTAACCTTAAATACCACAGCACAGAGAGTTTCCTTGAAGGATTTGATAACCGATTTCTTAACAAGTGTGCTCAATTCAACATGGACAAGTCTATGACTACTAACCATACTGCCAACACTGGTCATTCAACGGGTAACGATAAAGTCCATTCTATTTCGGCAACCAAGACATCAATTTCATCAGCATCTTCTTCAGGTAAATCCTTTATGAATGTTCCCAATTCGAGTTTCAACTTGAGTAATACGACATATAATGACCTGAATAAAAATACCCCACAAGCACAAGTGCATTTGCAATCGCAATACCAGCAATCGGCAACTTCTGCATCTGCTGTCCCAACTGTACCGCCAATTCCTCCGAAACATAGAATAAAAAATTCTTATTCTCCCGTTGTAGCAACTGCAGTGCCAAATACAGTTGATTCAAAAATGCATTCTCCGTTAAATAGAACTGAAGGTTCTTCAGCAGCTATTCCCAAATCAAATGTTCCTAATCCCAATGCATCACTACATGGAAACCAACATATACCATATATCCCGCAACAACAACAGCATCAACATCCACCACCATTACATCAGCAACAACAACCACAACTACCCCATGGCCAATCGGGCTCATCACAACCTCCTATATCAATTCCCAATTCACGCCAAAAACTTGAAAAACTGCCCCCGGGAACGATTCTTACTGTTGGAAAACATAAGGTAAGTATTGTCAATTATCTTAGTGAGGGAGGATTTGCTCAAATATATGTTGTAAAACTTCAACCAAGTGAGGAAGGCAGTGATGTAGCTTGTTTGAAAAGAGTGATAGTGCCAAATAAGGAAGGCTTAAATCAATTACGAGCAGAAGTTGAAGTCATGCAGAGACTAGCTAAATGTGACAATATTGTTAAGTATTATGATTCCAATGCAAGTAGAATGACGAGCCAGCCTGGTTGTTATGAAGTACTGGTTTTAATGGAATTGTGCCCTAACAAATCATTACTTGACTATATGAATAACAAATTACGTACCAAGTTGAATATTTCTGAAATTTTGAAGATCATGTTAGATATTTCAAAAGCAGTTTATAATATGCATCAGATGAAATTAATTCATCGGGATATCAAGATTGAAAATGTTTTGATTGATGAGAAGTTTAATTTTAAGCTAGCAGATTTTGGCTCGACGTGTCCCGTTCTACGTGTACCTCGTAATCAACAAGAATTTCAAATTTTGCACAATGATATACTAATGCAAACAACTCCTCAGTATAGATGTCCTGAAATGATTGATTTATACCGTGGATTACCAATTGATGAAAAATCAGATATTTGGGCACTTGGTGTTTTTCTTTACAAACTTTGTTACTATACCACACCTTTTGAAGTACCAGGTGAGCTTGGTATTTTACATGCGGCATATAAATTTCCATCTCAACCGGTTTTCTCCAAAGAATTGAAAAGTCTTATTAACATAATGCTTCAAGAAAATCCAATGTACAGACCAAATATTTATCAGGTATTAGTTGAGGTTTGTGAGTTGGCTGGTTTGAGTGAAGAAGTGGAAGGATACCATGATATATATGGTCAAGGAAAATATGTCTATCCATTACAAGAACAAATTCATCCAGCAATTGAACCTTTTACTCCAAGTGTTGTACCAATGTTTTCACCATTCAAGGGTTTACCTCGTGATCCATTAGAATTACAAATGGAAATGAAATGGAGAGCAGCGCAAGCTGCACAAGCACAAACCCAAGTACCATCACAAACCCCTGTACATGCGCAATCTCAATCTTCTTTTCATCCACAACAGCCTGCTGTTCCACATGGAACATCAGTACATTCATCACCACCTACTTCATTTGCTGCACCATCTCTACATGTACCATCTATTTCTGGTGGATCATTCACCCCACCATCAGCAACTACAGTTGGATTATCAGATAGGAAAGAACTTACAAGATCGAACCCTTCCGCTGCTACGTCTACAGTATCATTAGATGATCTTGATCCATTTGCCAAAACAAATAGCGGAAAGATTGAAGTGAGAGATGAAAATGTAAATACTGATAATGAATATGCACCTATTGATGTGCATTCAAGTTTTGAGAACAATGCTTCAGATTATGATATTGATGACGTCTCAAGTAGATATCCAGAGGTATCATTGAATGGTAATGTTAAATCTACAGTTAGTTTACATGCTAGTGTTAGAAGCGCCAAAAGTGGTGGAAATGCTATTGATGAGGAAGATTTTATAGTTGAAAATAAAAGCGGAACATCGTTGAAACCACGCACAAGTACGAGCACTAGTATGAGGAAACGTTATAGTATGAACAATCCATTTCCGGTTGAGGAAGAAATGCAATTGAGGACCCCAGTCAAAGGTGAAGATACTGGTGGCTCATTGATTTCGTTTGATGATATTAAAGATGAGCTAATTGACATTGAACAGCATAAATGATAAATAGATATAACATAATTCAAACTGAAATTTTCAAACTTATAAACATAATTTGTTTTTATCAACAATTTTTTTGTAGTGATTAATCAAATCGTTAAGGAATATAAATATAAAAATGTGTAAACAAACAATCATTTAAGATAGTCGTGACTTAATAAATAAGGTAAATAAATAGATTTAGATGAATTCATAATTGACTGCATCATACACAATTAATGGTGATGACCTGGTTCTTCATCAACTGGAAAGACAAACCATTCATCTGGTTTGTAATCTTGAACTTGAGCGTCAGAACCTGAAGCAGCAACTTCAACAGTTTGAGCATCATAAGCTGCAAGAGCATCAGCACCTTCAGCTTCAATTGCTGGAACTTTAGCTGGTTGTGGTAACTTCCAAGGTTTAGTTGCAGATTGTGCATCAGCTGCAGATAATGGAGTTGGCTTAAATGCCTTTAATTCTTTAACATAAAGATCAGCAATAAGGTTTGCACGTCTAGATGTAGTAGAAAATGATCTTGCAACTTGTCTGAACATGTTTAATTGTTAAGTACGTTAAGTTATTATAATTTAAAATCGATAACAGTGTAATCCTTTAATATATCTAACCATTTCAAATGTTTGTTGCCTCGGGTTTCGAGCTTGCAATGAGAAAATTCTCATTGCGCGGGCTGCGTAACCACAAAAAAATGAACTACACACGTTATTATAGCAAGTCAATCTTTTTGTTATTAGACGATTATATGATATACAGTAGACATAAGGATGATAATTTTTATTACTGAGTATTGGAATTATAAATCTGCATCATCTTCGTCAGGTAATGGCATAGCAGCAGCTTGATCCATTTCAGCTTGGTATTTTGCCATTAAGTCAGAGTCGACTGTAACTTCAGGTGGGGCTAAAGCTGGAGATTCAACAAATTCCAATTGATTGTTACCAACCAATTTTCTAGCTAACCATAAGAATGGTTTTTCAAAATTGTAATTTGATTTAGCAGAAATATCAAAATATTGTAAATTTTTCTTTCTGTGAAATGTAATAGTTTTTGCCTTAACTTTTCTTTCCTTAACATCAACTTTGTTACCACAAAGAACAATTGGAATATTTTCACAAACTCTAACAAGATCTCTGTACCAATTTGGAACATTCTTGTAAGTTATTCTAGATGTAACATCGAACATAATGATACCACATTGACCATTAATATAATAACCATCTCTTAAACCACCAAATTTTTCTTGACCTGCAGTATCCCAAACATCAAATTTAATTTCACCAAAATTAGTGTAAAATGACATTGGGTGGACTTCAACACCTGAAGTAGCCATATATTTTTTTTCAAATTCACCAGTTAAATGTCTTTTAACAAAAGTGGTTTTACCAGTACCACCATCACCGACTAAAACTAACTTAAAAGTAGGAACTTGTTGTGCCATTGTTATTTATAGATGAGTTGTGTAGAAAAGAATAAAATGAAAAGGGGGAGAGAATTGAAAGAAAATGAAAACAACAAGCACTGTGCAATCAAATCTGAGGTTGGGTAGTGAAAACAGATTCAGCAAATTGGGCCTGCAAATTCCACGCCATGCAAAAATTTGCCTTCGCCCAAAATTAATATTAAAATTTCTACTAAGCTAGACGTAACGACTAAAATTGTTAATATATTCATACTGAGCAAATTCCACAACTTTCTCCAAGGCGCGAAAATGTTTTTTTGCATCTGATTTAAAGTAGAGGAAGGCTCAGCAGATCTACTGACTAACTATTTCCAAAGAATCCTAACACATTTTTGTTTGTTGTTTCTGTCATAGTAGAGGTGTTGGAGGCGGTGGCAATGCTGCTGTTGTCACCGGAGGCCCACGGGTGTTAGCCAGTGTAGAAGGTACTGGAAGCTGTTGCAGCGGCAATGCAGCCTTAGCAGATGATGCATTAGATGCGTGTGCTGCAAAAATCTGTTGATGGGAGACAGATGGGAGGAAGTGCGGTTGTTCTGCCAAAACGCGTGCGTAGTAGGTGTTATATGCTGTCTGATGGGGCCTGCCTGCTCTGTGGTTCCGCCGTACGCTGGTAGAATCGTGGGTAAGATAAGTGTTGCAATATGGACAGTAATAACGTGACATTTCTGGGTATATAGGTAATGATTGTCTCAATTGTTGGTAGTTTCGTTAATAATAATCTCTGTAGCTATTTGCCATCAAAGATTGACAAAAATTATGGATCATATCAAAAGCTTACAATTCGCGAATTCGCAAATTAGTTGTAGACAAAGACAAAGTCAGTCGTCACCATTGATAAAAGGACGTGGCAATTAGTAGTTGCTACTACTGATTGTACATATGCAATGACTGAGGTTGCTTTACCTATTACTTACGATCCTGTGTCAAAGAAGGTTTCTGTTGATGAAACAGTTCCACTTTCACACGCTGCTGCTCTTAAACTTGAGGTTACTCAGTTGAATACTTTATATTCTGATTTCATAAAAGCAAACAGTGATCTGCCTCCATTACCAACAAAAGATGCATTCACTCAAAACCTTTCACTTATGATTAAAAAAATGCATGAATCGGCCACAAAGTTGATGCAACAACGTCAATTTTCTGACGCTGCTAAAAAATTCGATATTGCATTAGGGTTGGCTTGTGCAAGGTCAAAATTTGAAGCTTTTCAAGCAACTTTACCTGAAATCATGATTTGTTTAATGGGACGCTGTGATGCTTACAATAACTGTAACGAATATTTAAAAGCTTTACAAGATGCTGAGATACTAATTCTTTTAGGTAGTACTATTCCGGATAATCATTTAAGGCGTGGTATTGCAAATCTTAATTTGGGTGAATTTATCACAGCTAGATCAGATTTTCAAAGAGGGCTTGCATTCAGTCCAAACCATCCCATTTTACTAAAGTTACTCTCTATTGCAAATGATGTGATAGATGAATATAACGGTGATTTATAATAAACTTTTAAAATTCATGTAATTAAACGTGTCCATCCATATCAATAAACCGAATAACGTGTCGCACCGTTGAATTTCTTTTTCGTGTTCTTGCATTAATTTGATGGATCAACAAGTTACAGTTACTACTCTTTCCAAACCATAATTTCTATTATTATTAGATAATTTAGGTATATGATATGTCAAACTTCCTGCAAGATAATGGAGAGAATAAATTCTCTGCTACGCTAGCTTTCAGGAACAATGCCAAATTACAATCCCAAATTTTGAATGACCAAAATAAAGCTCATCCTAGAATATTAGATGATAAATTACCGCTACCAACTTTACAGCGTACTAACACTCTACCACCTGGATCTTCAATAATAAAAGATAATCAATCACAAAATTCTTTGAATTCAACACTGAAATCCTCATTTTCTTCATCCTTTCCAACTTCTAACACTACACCGGGAAAAAGACTCAATGCACTGGATATTATCAAAAGTGCTAGAAAGAACTCGGAAAAGTTACCCTTGAATAGTGTTGTAATTCCTTCCAAGAAAGCATTTGCAAATTCAACTATTGTTGACTTATCATCATCTGACGATGACGAAGATCCCGACGATATTTTATTGAATTATAAACCTAAATTAGAAAAAAAACCACCAAATGAATTGATCAATTCTCAATTATCTATCAAAGCACCAGCAGTTGCTTCCCTAAATCCAGTAAAAGAGGAGTCTAAATCTAACATGTTGAACAGCTTGAACAAATTTTCTTACAATTCTGATAAAGATTCAGAAGATTCAGACGATGATGATATCATAATAACCGGTTTTAACACTACAAATAAAGACTCTTCTTTTCTTACAAATACCGCTGTTACTTCTCTGAAAGTTATGAATACCAAAAATCTCTTGCCTATCAAAAAGGAGACATTAGTTCCACTAAAACGTGAATTATCAAATAACGATGAAGAACTTGCTCGTAAAAGGCTGCAGATATTGGAGAATAAAAAACTGAAGGTCGAAAATAATATAAGGAAGGAGCAATTGAAACAAACTTCTTTTGAGTTTCAGGCTAGACTGGAAGAAGACCGATTAGAAAAACTAAGAATTGATAAACTTCTTGAAAAATATAAGCCTTTGAAAAGATTACCTGAAAAATATCAAATAAAATTTCCTTTCTTTCAACATTTTACTAAGGAGGTTGAACCACAATTACCAACTACTGTATCAGAACTTGAAATTCAATTTGATAATATGGCTAAAATAAAACAGGAGTTACAGGCTTTTTATTTTAGACAAGAGAACAGAAAAAATATGCACTCTTTAATTCATAGAATAAACATATTTACTGATTTACATAGAAGAATGGATTCTTTACTGAAATCTGCAGCTCAAATGCGAGATTCAGTTGATAAAAAGGCTAAACTAACTAGAGGCAATATAAAGGCTGATATTAGATATAATCAAATTTTAAGATTTTTTGATTCAAAAATCAAATCACTTTCCAAATTATATGGTGAGACTGGTATGCATATTGATCGTTTACGTGATTTGAAGAAAGATTTACTTTTACGTGCAAGATTATGTGAAGATAATAGACAACAAGTTTTATTTCATGGTTTTGAAAAGAAACCATTAACACCAAAAAGTTATGAAGATAAAGCCATGGAGAGTAAATTGATCATATCTTCAGTTCATGAAATGTTTAAATTCTCCAATGTTGATAACAGTATGGATATAAAACCCATTCTAAGATACTTTTTAGCTCCACCTTCTTCTTGTCCACCTATTGAAATAATTAGAGACCAGAAATCCTCACTTGCATTCAAGCCACTTCCTGTAATTGATGATGAATTGAGTCGTAGCTTCATTGATCAAGAAGACAACGAATTGTTTACAAGTGAAACACCTTTTGGTAGACAACGTGAAACAATGTCAAATTTTGGAATGAACAGACTCAACCCTTATGGAAATGATCTAAATGATACAGAAGGTATTAAGAACTTGATGGAATCTATTAAAGTTACAGAAATTGAAGAAGAAGGTTTGGCAACTACCCCTGATGATTTATGTATATCATTACTGAAACATCAAAGAATTGGGTTGAGTTGGATGCTGAAAATTGAATCCGGTAAAAGTAGAGGTGGTATTCTTGCCGATGATATGGGTTTGGGTAAGACTGTGCAGGCACTGTCCTTAATTGTTGCTAATAAATCGAAAGATACACAAAGAAAATTAAATTTAATTGTCGGCCCTGTTACATTGTTAAGACAATGGGAGCAAGAGATTAGAATGAAAATTAAAACGGATAAACAAATGACAACCTTTTTGTTCCATTCAAATAACAAACTGAGATCCTTTGCAGAATTTAATAAGTATGATATTATTCTTGTCAGTTATCAGACACTTGGTTCTGAATGGAAAAAACATTATGAGAAAGAGTTGACAATGGCCAAAGGTAATGAAACTTTCAAAAGAAATGTTATTACTAACAGAAAATATGTTTCGCCATTCTATTCTGACGAGTCAATATTTTACAGAATTATTTTAGATGAAGCACAATATATCAAGAACAGAAATACAATGATGTCTAGAAGTGTGGCTTCATTGAGTAGTAAATATAAATGGTGCCTTTCAGGTACTCCAATTCAAAATCGTATTGATGAGTTGTATCCAATCATTAGATTCCTTGATATCGGTCCATATAATGTTTGGTCGAAGTTCAATACACAGATCGTTAAGTCAATCAAAAGTAATAAAATCAGTGGTACACAGAAAGTTCATGCAATTTTAAGTGCAATTTTGTTGCGAAGGACCAAAGATAGTGAGATTGATGGTAAGCCAATCTTACAATTACCTAAAAAACATGTTATTGAGGAGAAAGTTGAGATGGGAAAAACTGAAAAAGATCTTTATAATGCGCTTGAAAATAGCTCAAAGCAAACAGCAGATAAATTACTCAACTCAATGAACTCAAAATCTTATTCTTCCATTTTAACATTGCTTTTAAGATTGAGACAAATGTGTGATCATCATTATCTTGTCAAATTAGGTGATGAAGGTGATAGAGTCGTGAAATTAGAAAGTTACACACAAGGTTGGAAAGTTATCCAGGATTATAGTGACTCAGCTATACAATATATTAATGATCAACAAGATGTTGGATTCATATGTATGCACTGTTCTGGAGAGATAACTTTACCTGAAACTATGCTCTTGAGTAAGTGTGGTCACCCTGTCTGTAAAGACTGTCATGTGGAATATTTCCAAGAAAATATGGAAACAGAAACAGCATCTTCAGTGACTGCCCGTTGTACGCAATGTTCAGCCATTAATGTGAGAAGTATGTCAGTTCATTACCCTCTGTACGAAGCTTACACTGAAGGACTTACATGGCCACAAGTTAGAAGAAAATTCGAGTTAGACTCTAAAGCTTCAAATAAGAATTGGAGATTAGATGCAATACGCAAGTATATTGCTGATGATGGTGGTCTCTTTGTTAGTGCAAAAGTTAAAAAGTCGATTGAACTTATTAAAAATGTGATAGAAAAAACACCTGGAGAGAAAACTATTGTATTTTCTCAATTTCTTGGGTTTTTCGATATTTTGGCTATCAAATTAAGGGAAAATGGAATCAAGTTTTTGCAATACGATGGATCTATGGATATGACTTCAAAAAATGATGTCGTCAATGAATTTTATAAAGATCCTGATGTTAAAGTCCTTTTGCTTTCCTTGAAAGCAGGTAATGTTGGTTTGACATTAACATGTGCAAACCATGTTATTCTCACGGAACCTTTTTGGAACCCATATGTTGAAAAGCAAGCTCAAGATCGAGTGCATCGTATTTCACAAACCAAGGAGGTCCTTATTCATAGACTTTTAATACAAGGTACTGTGGAAGACAGAATCATGACTTTGCAAAAGGAAAAGGAAGAATTAGTGGAAAGTGCTTTTGACCCAACTGCCAGAAATAAAATTGTTAAATTGAGTAGAAGAGAGCTAGGCTTTTTGTTTGGTCTTAATGGGCTAGCTAATTTGGAGAATGATTAGTTGAATGTATAATAATTATATGGAATAACGTGCTAATGAATGTAACTTTTGCGAAGTACTCATGTCATTTGTGAAACACATACGTTTCAGTCGTTATTCTCATCACGTAACATATTTGTTGTACTATGCGATAATACTTAAACTCAATAAAGAAATCACCAAGTTGTATTTATCACATGTTTCTTTATGTCATCACTGTGATCATGTTTAGTAGTTAAGACATAGAGCAAAGTTCACTGTTCATCAATTTTCATTGGTGTTGGTTCAATGTTTTACAACTTTGTTATATGGTTATTCAGAATCGTTTTTTCAGGCGTTATGGTATTTGATTTCGGTAATAGAACTGAAAGATTAAATACCAAACCAGAAGAAAATATGTAGATTGAGCTATTATCCTTGGATCTAACATCTTTTGGTAAACTAGAATCTGTATTACCCTGTGATTTACATTATACAGACAACATGTGTAACAGGATTCAAGACCTGTTTATAATACCCCAGTACACCTTGGAGAAGTCTCAAGGAGACTTCGACCAATCGTCCTGGAAATAACATAATTAGTTTCCTATCTTAATATACTCTTATACAGTTCCCTTAAAACCAGTCTAATCAGATCTCGCTACATGAACATGGATCAATTAATTGATTTGTAGGGAAACAGCGACGCGAAAGACGGATGGCGCGTGATATTGATTAGAGCTTAAGCTAGTTCGCCGCTGCATGTAATATCGGCTGTACTCATCAAAAAAACAAAACATCATCTTTGGAAAGGCAAAGATGAGTTTGTTATATAGTCAAACCAACAAACAGGTTCAATCTTTACGAAATGATATTGATGCATTTAGAGGGATGGTTAAATCCTCAAATGAAATTGCATTAAATAAATCACTTTCTTTGATGGGAGCGATATCAACCACCATTACCAATGTTGGGCGATTACTGAGTGACTTTGAAACGTATGTGTCTAACCAAACAGATAAATCAGCACAGACTAAGAATCGGAATAGATTGACAAAATTGCATGGTGAATATACCGAACTGAAAAAAGAATTTGGAGAATTGAAAAATATGAGAATTGAACGTCTTAAAGAACAAAATACTATTCGAAGAGATACTGATAGAAGTAAACTTTTCACTCCTAAGTCAGAAGAGGCTGCACTTACTAGTGGAGTTGATGAGAATCCATTCTCTGTTGAATATCGTAGTAGCAAGAAGCATAAAGATGATCCTAGTGATTATGATGCCATGAAAATGATGAGTGACCAACAAATGAAGATGGAACGTAGTAATGCTAAGTTGGATGAAATATTAGATATTGGACGACATGCTTTTCAGGATATTGTTGAACAAAATGAAATGATTTTGCGTGCTAAGGAGAAAATGAGTGAAGGTTTACTTGTACTTGGTGTTAGTCGACAAACTGTTGTTCAGATTGAAAAAGTAATGTGGGAAGATAAAGTAATATTTTACTTTGGTGCACTTTTTACATTATTAATTATGTGGCTAATTTGGAAGTATTTGGCGTGATTCTAATTTATAAGTTTTATTATCATTTATTTTCGAATATGGGACCAAAGACTTGTGGTAGAGTTATTGAACAATTCCCTATGAATTGCCAAACTTTTGTTGATTGTGAAAATTTATCAATTTCTGTATCTCTAACTGTATTGAACACGGCAATTTTTCCACCTTGATTACGTACCAAATCTATATATGCTGACGCTGGCCAGCAGCTATGTGATGTTCCAATTACTAATAAAAGATCAACTGGATAGTTTATCATGAATTCATCTACTTCATCTATCAATGATAAAGGCAATGATTCGCCGAAAAATAGGACACCTGGTCTCAACAACGAATTGCAAACTGGACAAATCGGTAATTCGTCTAATGATGTAATTTTAGGTAATTGAGCTTTTGGGCTTGAATAGTTCGATGTATCCAATGCTGGTGTTAAAGGGTCATTATAGTTAGTACGTTCAAAATTACACAAAAAGTTTGTGCACTTTTCAATAAACCAAGAACCATAAAATTCTACAAGTTTCTTGGGATCATGATTTGCTCTTTCATGAAATCTATCCATATTCTGTGTAATTGTTAATGATTTAAACCTTTCATCATGACTAAGTTGAGCTAAAATATTATGACCATCATTTGGACGTGCACGCAATGATTGTGTTCTCCTTAAAGCATAGAAAAGCCACACAATAGCTGGATTAGAATCAAAAGCATCTAAAGTAGCAAGATCAATAACTGTGTAATTTCGCCATACGTTATCATAATCTGAAGAAGTATTGTACGCCGGAAGACCAGAGGCTTGGCTTAGACCCGATCCCACCAAGACCAGTATAGAAAGTTGGTGCCCTCCTCTTCCGGATCCCTTGAGAAACTGTTGAAACTCATACACATCATCTGTATCCATTTCCAATCCGAGCAGGAACAGAAGAAATAGGAGACCGCACTAGTAATGCTTGGCTAATTAGTTCTGATTGATACTCTTCATGTTGTCTCTATAACAATCAGCCTCATATACATCAATGTTGCACCAGCCCCCTTTTTTTTCAAGCCAAAATTCGACGCCAAAATTCAAAATTCGACGCAAAAGCGAAAGAAAAAAAAAAGACGAATTTCCGCGAAATCGAAACAAAACCTAAAACCATGAATCGCTGACCTCAAAATTAACAAGACTGTTTTTTCTTGCTCTCCTGAAATGTTGTTGCTCGCCACCAAGCTCGTTTTCAGGTTTTCTCGACCTTTAATTAGAACCAACATACAAGAGCTTGGTTCTGTTTCCTCTCTTGGAACAACACGAAAGAAAAGCGTTTCGATCCGCAGATACGGTGCCATTAATTCACGTACAAACAAACACACGCGTCAATAAAGATCCATCTACACACTACTCTTATACACCTTTATATTATACCAATCATCACATAAACAACTTTTGTCATGCCAACAAGGACTGCAACTGAAAAGGAGAAAACATATATGAATGAACGCTTTCAAGAATTACTTGATAAAGTATACGAATTGAAAGATGATAATGGGAATAGATTCGATTATGTATTTCATACATTACCATTACGTGCAAATGTTGAATATTATAAAGTTATTCGTCGTCCTATGTCATATTCTAAAATTAAAATGACAGTGAAGCATAGAAGGTATACACACCCACAAGCATTCATCAATGATTTAACACAAATTTCTTGGAATGCAAAGTTTTTCAATGAAGAATCTTCCGAGTTCTATAAATTTGCCACTATTTTAGAAAATTATATCAAAAATACAATCATTCCTTCTTTAATTAATGATGATAATATATATGCACATGATGAAATAAAATTTCCATACCTTGGTAAATTACCAAATGATGAAGGTGAAGAACAAGAAATTACAATTGTTCCTATAGTTAAATCAGAACTCTATTCACCAAATACTCAATCAATGGCTCATACATCTTTAGCTCAAACTCAATCACCTGTTGATTCTACGCCTGCTCCAGATGATATAGACTATGAAGATGATGGACAAATTAATCATCATAATTCTAATGATATTAACAAGTCTAATCATAATGAAGATTTAGAATTTAGGCATGCAAATGCGCATCCTTATAATCCAGGTTCTTATGTTGCTAGTGTTGAAGATACTGATAAACCAAATATTTATACTCCACCAACAGATATTTCACATCATATACCTAACAGACAAATTCTAGAACAATGGGTTAAAAGAGGTAGACCTCCTGTTGTTGATAAACCACATGAACAACGTATAAAGTCAATAATGAGAGGTTTAAAAAAAATTAAAGTTGGTGTCAAAACTATAGTTTCATTTTGGGATAAATTACCTAATCAACAAGAACATCCAAATTATTTGAAAATAATCAAGGATCCAATTTCAATGTTAGAAATCAAAAGTTTAATTAAGCAAAGATTTTATAAAACAGTTGATGCTTATATGGCTGATGTTTTCAAATTAATCAATAATAATAGACTGTATTTTACTGACAATGAGTTTATCAAAAATAACTTGAATGTTTTAGAGGCAAATATTTCAAGACTTTATCAAATTGAAATGTCGAAACCTGATGTTGAATATATGTCAGGTCAACAAACTGGTAAAATTCCACTTTCACAAATTGTTTTCGAGAATACAACCTATAAAGTTGGAAGTTGGGTTTTGGTTAAAAATTTAAATGATCCTTTAAGACCAACACCTGCACAAATATTTAGAATTTGGCAAAATGAAAGTGGTGAGATTTGGATGAATGTTTGTTGGTATTACAGACCTGAATGGACCGTTCATAGAATGGATAGATTATTTTTGGAAAATGAAGTTGTAAAATCAAGTCAATATAGGGATCATCCTATTTCTGATATAGTTGGACCTTGTTATGTTGCTTATTTTACAAGATGGTTAAAAGGTGATCCTGCTGTTCCATTTGAAGGACCTTTATTTGTCTGTGAATTTAGATATAATGATAGAGAATCAACATTTGCAAAAATCAGAACTTGGAAAGCTTGTTTACCTGATGAAGTTCGTCATATTGAAGATCCAATCAAACCTTTGAATTATAATAGAGTTTTGAAGAAGTATCCATCACCAATTAAACACTTCTTATTACCAGGCTCAACTGCACACTCACCAATTCCACAACCGATTATAATGCATATGAATTCACCGCCTGTTGTTGGTGCAGTTTATGTCCCCCGTGAAGATGATGAAATTGATCCACATTATTTTGATAAAACTTTAACTTCAAACCAATGTAAAAGTTATATTCCACCGACCATTAATATTAGAGTTCCTTCATCTGCTTTATTAGATAATTATGTCGATGAAGTTAGTGAAACTTCTAGATACTCGAACTTCAAACCATATACTAAACCATTGGATCATCAAATTCAAACGCAACCTCAATTACAACAATTACAATATCAACTACAACAAGCTCAAGTTCAACAACAACTTCAACAACAACAACATCAACAGCAACAACAACAACAACAACAATTACTACATCAACAACAACAGCAACAGCAACAACAACAGCAACAACAACAGCAACAACAACAACAACAACAACAGTTACTGCAACAGCAACAACAACAACAGTTACAGCAACAACAACAAATTTATCAGCAACAATTATTTCAGCAACAATATTCACATCCAACAATTATACATAAAGTTACTAAATCACCATACAATTTACCAACTTATTTATATTCCCAATATCATGCAGCCAGTGGATCTAGTACTTTTGTCCGTAAAGATAATTATAGTCTTGATGAGTTAACTAAGATGTTTATTACTACTGATAAACCAAATACTGAAAGAATTAATAAAGCTATTAAACAACAACAATCTATGGGTGGAGTATTTGGTGACAATGTACGTTTATTAGATCGTAATTCATTGATATGGTTCCGTGGACCACCAATCAAAGTTGTTGACCGTATTTTGAATGATGATTCAGTTGATGAGAAAGGTGGATTGAAAAGATGCCGTTTTGGACATTCTGCTGAATTCCTTGCTTGGAAATTGAAGAAATTGAAAACAGAAACGAAGGTTTAACTAAAATTTTTTACATCTATGTATTTTTATTTTGTAAATTAAATTCAAATGATTCAGAGTTAAGAAAGAGTATAAATGATACAGAAGGTTGTTAAAATGAGAGAGGGTATAAAAAAGGGATTATTTAATTATTGAAGATTCCCCAAAATTGTTCAACACCATTTTGACCTGGATGTTTCCATAAATCATCGAACGTAGTAAATAATAATACTTTGTCAGGAACAGTTTCAACAATTGACTTAATACAAGCAAGTTGTTGTTGTTTACCAGGAACACCTGATGTGCCAAAAGTTGAACCTTGTGTTGGCCAACCAGTTTCAGTAACAAGAACTGATTTACCGTTACAAATTCCTGATAATTGATCGATTGTAGTTTTCAAGAAAGGGCCGGAATCTTCGGGAGCGGTATGACCATTCCAAAAGGCATGTTGATTAACACCAACAAAATCAGAAGCTTGACATAACTCAGGATGACCTTGGAAAGCAGGTGCTGTATCAACTGTTAAAACTGGTCCATTAAATCCTTTTGCTGAAAGTAAAGATCTACCAGTATTTATTGCATTAACAACAGTACCTGCATCATAAGTACCTGCATTGACCCACTCATTACCAACTGAAACTGCATAAATTGCATCCCAACCTCTTGATGAAGCATATACTTGACTAGCAAGTAACTCAACATCAGATTGTAATGATTCAAGATAAAATAATCCTGCAAAGATTTTTTGGTTTCTTGAAATTGAATTTAACATATTAGTTACAACATCACAATCAGGTGCATATATTCTCAGAATTTCAAAACTGGAAAGGAGTGACATATCTGATGCCACCTCTGAAGCAGATTTACAAGTACCTGAATTGGTATATGGAGAATAAGCAATACCTTTACCTTTTACAGCATAAGCTTCTACAGAACCTTGTGCATATGAATTATCAGAATTGATATTGTTATTATTATTATCTGAGGTATCTTCAGGTGTTGGTGAAGCTACTAGTGTTTCTACCGGTGTTTCTACCAGTGTTTCTACCGGTGTAGCTATTGGTGTTGGTACTGGAGTAGGTGTTGGAACTGTATCCGTATTATCATTAAAAAATTGCGGTGGTGATGGTAGTGGTGGTGGTGGTGCAGCCACTGTTTGGAGAGTTGTAGGTGTAGCTTGATCAGGTATATCAACATTTTGTCTGAATTGATTCACAGTGACAATATTAGTAACAAAAACAGTTGCGGCTATTGGTTCTGGATCAGGTTGTGCCGCCCGTCTATGAACATGATGAATATGTTCAAACGGAGCAGCAACAGCAAGTGATAAAAATAGTAAAGGAGTGAATAACATTTAGTTTGTGGTGTCTTCAAAAATTGATAGGTTTAATTTAGAAGAGGAAGATTGGATGAAAGGGAAACATACCATTATATATCAAGAATTAATGAGTCGATAGTTATACACGTGTATTTGAAAATGGAAAGAGTGGAGAGTATTTTCCCCCCTGAAGAGCAAGCATCAGACACGCTGTGAAAGGGTCCTTAAACGTTCACCTGAAACACGCTTCGAGGCTTGGTGATGGGTAGTTTCTTCTTTGAGAAAAGAGATTGCAAGTGTTGACAGAAATTCAGTACTTAGGAGAGCCCCCTTTTTAAATTCGGAAAATAACAAATTCGCGACCGCGTTCGCGTTTGCACTGAAAAAGAAATACAGAACAAATTGGAATTTGAGATTACTGAATTTTCAGCTGTGGCTTTTGGAAGGTGGAATATTTTTACGTGTAAAGGACAGGAGGTTCAATGTGGAGGTTTTTGAGAAGATATTCACATAATATATATCGATCATATGATGGGACACCGGCAAGTCTTGGTCAAGCCGATAAAGAAGCAGCAATTGCTGCTTTAGCTGAATATCCAACAGTGGAACTAGCACATGATGTATATGAACCTGTAAGTACATCTATGGTTTCCGAATATGTTCCACCTATACTCATTCTACATGGATTATTTGGATCAAAGGCAAACAATCGATCAGTTGCTAAACAACTAGCAAAGAAACTTGACACCTCAATTCATTGTATTGATTTGAGAAATCATGGATCATCACCACATTTAGAACCACATACGTATCCTGCAATCGCTAATGATGTGGAAGAATATATTCGTAAATATCTTCCTCGTGGTGAAAAACCAATTGTACTTGGTCATTCAATGGGTGCAAAGACTGCAATGGCAATAGCACTTCGAAATAAAGTTAAAATTTCAGGAATTGTTTCAGTTGATAATGCTCCTATTATTGCCGGGCGTACAGGTTTCTCTAAATTTGGTTTATATGTACAAGCATTACAACGAGCTGAGGGTAAAAAATCACTAAAGGAATGTGATGCAGTTTTAGCTCAAATTGAAAAATCAGTACCTGTTAGACAGTTTCTACTTACTAATATGAAAAAGGATGATTCACGTAAAGGTGGATATTATTGTCGTGTACCATTGGATTTAATGAAGAAGGAATTGGATAATGTCTCTGATTGGCCATTTGCTGCTACAAATACTAGATATAATGGACCAGCATTATTTATTCGTGGAACTCAATCTGCATATGTTGCTGACGATGTGATACCAGCTATTGGACATTTTTTCCCACAATTTATCCTTGAAGACATAGATGCCGGACATTGGCTGATTGCAGAGAAACCTACGGAGTTTATCCAAGTTCTAGAAAGGTGGATCCGTGCGAGAGAATGGGAATAATTGTGTTCATGAATTACATTTATATATTATTATATATATGAATTGTATACGTAGTAAGTATAGTAAGTATAGGTCAAAACCACAATTAACGCTTGATTGGATCTCTGCATATGTGTGCCACACAGTACAGTCAGTGCTTGGGGCCCGGAACAGCTTCTCCCGGGACTAAGCGGAGAACGAAGTTAGTCTACGCCCAGAGAATCCACGCGCGAACGAGGGAAAATAAATTACACACCGGTAGGCTTGAGCAAAGCATCAAGTTCAGGTTGCCTGTCTATAACGGCACACTTAGAAGAAAAATACTTACTTTATTATTTCTTGCTTCTTTCCTTGCAAAAACACATATTTAAAAAAGGAAATGCTTAGATCTACTAGATTTTTCTCAACATCCAGACTCCTAAACGTTTCAAAGAAACACGATGTCGTTGTTATTGGTGGTGGACCTGGTGGTTACGTTGCGGCAATTAAAGCAGCTCAATTAGGTTTAGATACTGCTTGTATTGAAAAGAGAGGCTCATTAGGTGGTACATGTCTTAATGTTGGTTGTATTCCTTCAAAAGCTTTACTTAATAATTCTCATTTATTTCATCAAGTTCAACATGAAGCTTCCGCTAGAGGTATCGATATTTCAGGTGAAGTTAAACCTAATTTGGGTAATTTAATGAAAGCAAAGGAAACTGCTGTTAAACAATTAACAGGTGGTATTGAAATGCTTTTCAAGAAAAATGGTGTAACTTATTATAAAGGTTCAGGTTCATTTATTGATGAACATAATATCAAAGTTGACCCAATTGAAGGTGGTGAAGAAACTACTTTAGAAGCAAAAAATATTATTATTGCAACTGGTTCAGAACCAACTCCCTTCCCAGGTATTGAAATTGATCAGGAGAAAATTGTTGATTCAACTGGTGCTTTATCATTAAAGGAAATTCCAAAAAAAATGGCAATTATTGGTGGTGGTATTATTGGTTTAGAAATGGGTTCTGTTTGGTCAAGATTAGGCTCTGAAGTTACAGTTCTTGAATTTCAAAAGGCAATTGGAGGTGCTGGTATGGATGCAGAAGTTGCTAAATCAACTCAAAAATTTTTGACAAAGCAAGGTATCAAATTTCAATTGGGTGCAAAAGTTCTTAATGCTAAAAATAATGGTACTGATGTTGATATTGAATTTGAAGATTCAAAATCTGGTAAAGTTCAATCTATTAAAGCTGATGTTTTATTAGTTGCTGTTGGTAGAAGACCTTATACTGAAGGTCTCAATGCTGAAGCTTTGAATTTAGATTTTGATAATAAAAATAGAGTCGTTATTGATTCTGAATACAAAACTAAATATCCTCATATTCAATGTATTGGTGATGCAACTTTCGGTCCAATGTTAGCTCATAAAGCTGAAGAAGAAGGTATTGCTGCTGTTGAATATATCAAAACAGGCCATGGTCATGTTAATTATGCAAATATTCCTGCTGTTATGTATACTCATCCAGAAGTTGCTTGGGTTGGTAAGAATGAAGAAGAATTGAAAGCTGAAGGTATCAAATTTAAAACTGGTAAATTCCCATTCATTGCCAATTCTAGAGCTAAAACTAATAATGATACCGAAGGTTTTGTGAAATTCATTGCTGATGCTGAAACTCAAAGGGTTCTTGGTGTCCATATCATTGGTCCAAATGCTGGTGAAATGATTGCAGAAGCTGGTTTAGCCATTGAATATGGTGCCTCTTGTGAAGACATTTACAGAGTGTGTCATGCCCACCCAACTTTATCTGAAGCTTTCAAAGAAGCTGCAATGGCAGTTTTTGATAAACCAATTAATTTTTAAACTAAATAGTTAGATGAAGTTTCTTTTTAATCTTATCACATTTATCCCAAAATTATGTATCCAATCTTTTTATACAACATCAAATGCTTCATGACGTACATGTTCAATATAATTTCCGCAATACAATTTGTGCATTGTAGCATTACATAATACAAAAATTCCTATCTTCCCACTCGTCCGCACCCGAAGAAAAAATGAAAGTGATGAGGATGATGTCAAGAATTTATCTCCCGAATTTCATGGTCTTGTTTAAATACAATCTAACCATTCCATAAACAAGTTGCAATACAAAATTAATCACTATAATGATGACTCAACAAGATTCTAATCATGTTGTAACTTCAGAAGAAGCTTATGATGCACGTACAGAACAAGCATTCAAATTAACATTCACACAGCAATCAATGGTAGGACATGGTTCATTCGGTCATGTTTACCTGATTAGTATATTACCAGAGAATAAACAAGCAGCAATTAAAACGGTTTTACAAGATAGAAGATTCAAAAATAGAGAATTGGAAACAATGAAATTGATACAGCATAAAAATGTAGTTAATCTACTTTCATACTATTATAAAACAAATGAAAAGGATGAATTGTATTTACATTTGGTTTTGGAATATGTACCCGAAACATTATATACTGCAACACATTGGTATTATTCAAGAAAGCAAACAATGCCATTACTTGCAGTAAAACTTTATTCATATCAGCTGTTTAGAAGTTTAAATTATATTCATTCATTAGGTATATGTCATCGTGATATCAAACCTCAAAATTTGTTGATTGATCCTTTAACTGGAATACTCAAGCTTTGTGACTTTGGTTCAGCTAAAATATTAAACCCAACAGAACCAAATGTTTCCTATATTTGCTCAAGATATTATAGGGCACCTGAATTAATTTTCGGTGCTAGAAATTATACAACAAAAATTGATATCTGGTCAGCCGGTTGTGTGGTAGCTGAAATGACACTGGGACAACCACTTTTCCCTGGTCAATCTGGTATTGATCAATTAGTTGAAATTATAAAATTACTAGGTACACCTACAAAAGAAGAAATACGAGAAATGAACCCAAATTATATGGACCATAAATTCCCTTCAATAAAGGCAATTCCATTATATAAAATCTTCCCTCACGTGGAAGTTTCAATGTGTGAAATGTTTATCAAAATTTTCCAATATTCACCGCTGGAACGTAAATCAGCTATTGAAGTTATGGCTGAACCATATTTTGATCAACTTCGTGATAAGAAATTTGACAATTCAATACTACCAAATTTTAGAAATTATTCATTACACCAACCAACAACTGTACCGATACTCTTGGATTTCTCTAGAAGGGAATTAAGTACAAACCCGGAATTATATGATAAATTAGTACCTAGTTGGAAACAAGAAGCATCAAATTGTTACTTCAAAGATTTTGTTCCATTAACGCGGGAAGAATTACAAGATCCCAAAATTAACTAAGCCACCAGACCAGATTCAGCGTTCATAATATATTAAATTCCTTTAGCTTTATTTCTATCCTTAATGTATACTTTTCTTCACAATATATTTTTTATAATTATTTGACCTTCGGCAACTGTCAGTCGTTTAATGGATTGGTTATGTATCAATGTCCTATATGTTTTGAATCATTTGATCAATTATTAAGAGTTGATGATCATATTGATAGCTCTCATTTATCTATTACCATCCTCGAAGCTGATAAAACAAGTGATTATAATAAAATACGACAAAAAAAGTTGAATGAAGTAGGACTACAAAAATTAGTTGTGGAGAAAAGATTTAATAAATTGATTAATTTTGTTGAATGTAATGAGAAGGAAGTAACTCATCAACAATTTGAACAATTTGAAAAATCGATCGTAGATTGGAATAGTGATCAAAAAGAATGCAAGATATGTCAGACAAGATTCAGTTGGTTTAATCGTAAGCATCATTGTCGAATATGTGGAAATACCGTTTGCGACGATTTACAACGAGGGTGTTCAATGAATGTGCCCATATCTATTATAATGGAAATTTTCGGATTACAAAATAATTGGGAATATTCAATTCGTATCTGCAAAAACTGTAAAAAATTATCGATAAGTAAAAGAATATTTGAAAAAGATAGAAATTCACAAGAATTACTGTTTGTTAAGTTTTGGAAACGTTGGAAACTTGTTTCTGAAAAGATTGCACAACTCGATTTGACTGTAATCAAGGACAATACTGAAAATGATTTATTTGTATCATTGTTTACAAAACTTGACAGCTTAATCAAAGAAATTGATCATATTTTGAGTAAAAAAGATGAAATTTTAAGAGAAGATGAATACAAAATGTTGAAAAATCTCAAGAATCATGTTTTCACTTATATTCAAAAAAATCTTCCTATTCTCCGTAAAGCTCAAGAGAGGAAGCTTATGGATGAACGCAAGATTTTACAACAACTTACTAGCAAACCTAAACTTACAAGGATTGAAATTCAAAACATGAGAGAAAAATTAATGGTGCTCAATGAACAAAAGTTCCTGGTAGAAGAAATGTACCGTGAGTTCAAAAAGCAACGTAGATTTGACGATCTTATAACGTTGAACTCGAATTTATCAGATATACAAAAGGAGATAGATCAGCTTGTCATTGAATTAGGCGATGAGTCTTTTTAAAATCAACCTACTCGATGTAATTTTTCTTTCTTGTTAATTTTTTCTTGTTTGCCTTATTATGTTTCTTTCCGGAATCTACAGCTACCTTATTTCGATAAAATGGACCTTTCAGTTTACCTTTGACTTGCTTTTGCTGGAAGAATTCATCATCTAATTCATTTGCTGCACTGTATAATGCAGCTTGTTTTCCACCATATGTTCTTGAACGATGTGCGCTATTCTCATCATCCGTAGATAAATGCCCCGAGAAAGTAACTTTGTTCAAATCAGTTTCTAAGTTAAAATCTTCCAGTGATAACCCCTTCATTCTAATTGCTTCGACCAATTGATTCCGCCTTTGTTCAGGTAAATAAGCAATTGTATACAATTCTTTATTAAACTCTTTACATTCTTCATCGGTAGCAGCAGAACCATCATCATGCGGTGGAGGTTGAACATAAAGTAATTTACCATTTACCAAATCTTTCAAAACATATCTCGCTGCCCTACTTTCATCAGCAGAACCAAATCCTTGCGTCATGTAACCTCTTGCTCTAGCATATGCAGTCAAAAGTTCTTGTGGGGTAGGAATTCCGGTACCACCTTCAGCTTCAGATAACGTGGGTATAGTAATACCATATACTGCCTCAATAAAATATCTAGGAGTTCTTCTGGCAACTAATTGAACAGGGCCAGTATATTCCCTCAATTGATCAATTGGTAAAACACCATTACATACTAATTCACCATTAGTGTATGCAAAATTAGGAAAAACTAAACCAGGACAATCACATAATATAACTTTATCAGACAATAAAATTGTTTGAAAATGTTTCGTCTTACCTGGGGTTGAGGAAACCGAAACTTTTTTGGAGCCAACAAGAGCATTAATTGTTGAAGATTTACCAACATTAGGATATCCAACTAAACCTATCTGAAGTCTTTTCGGTTGTCCTGCTGGCGCTTCTGTAAGCGGTTCTGGTGCCACCTTCAAAAACAGCTCTTCCAACTCTTCCACTGTAATAATACGTGTCATTTCACGTGTATCATCGTCAACTTCACCGGCAATCTCTTCATTATCGTAATAGTTCTCTTCCGTCTCCTCGAGTGTTGCTTCTTCGCTCACAGAAGAGTCATCAACATCTGCCAAACTCGTTCCATTAAGATCTTTTTCTAGTTTTTCAAGTTCTGCTAGCTCATTCTCAAGTTTAATAAATTCCTTTCTCTGTTCTTCTGTTAAATCAGAAAGATCAACTTCATCCTCTCCAAAATCACTATCAAAATCAAACTCTTCAGATTCGTCTTCTTCTTTAAGATTATAATCAGGGGGGAGTTCGCCATCATGTTCTTCCATGTATCTTTTCAACTCTGCTTCTTCCTCTTTCTGTTTTTCTAGAATCTCATTTGCTTTAGCAGCACTAAAAAAAGTATACTTAATTCCGTTCTCTTTGAAGTACTTAGCCCAAGCTAATCTCTGCTTAAACGTTAGCAAATCGGCTTTATTAACTAGCAATAGATTTCTTTTCAATGGATTCAACTCTTTCACATATTTTTCAAGATCTCTTGACCTAAATAAAAGTGGGTTTCTAGCATCAACAATCTGAACAACCAAATCAGATCTCTCGACAACTCTCCATAGTTGTTTCCAAACCATGATGTTTCTTTCAAATGGGGTCAAAAGTAAATCATGGTCCTCTTGTAAGATGGCTAAATGTCTCCTCCATTCTAGAAAGGCTTCAGATTCCATTCTTTCTAACTCATATTTCGTTGTACTAGAGTCCCACTTTGGCCTTCTCGGAACAATGAGATCTTTGATATGTTCTTTTTGCACTTGAAACTTTTTAGCCTCTTCGGCACTGGTAAGTAAATAAGGGTTGTAGTCACCTGTATCAACAGCTTGATTGTTAATTCTAATAATTTTAACAGACGCATGTTTCTCAGCCGTAAAATCGGTATCAGCCAGCTGTGCTGTGTTCAAAAACTCATCCAATGCATTCTCTTGAGTAACAGATCTTAGCTTAACCCAATCGGCCTCATGTTTGTCTGTCGTAAATCTCATTTGACCATCAGGTAGATAATATATTTGATTTTGAGATTGTTTGGCATTTTTAATGGTTCTACCTAAACCAATTGTGTTTTTATTTTTATGTGGGGTATTCTTAGGTCCCTTAGGTGGTTTCCACTTTCTTGCTTCTATCTTAGGAGGCATTATCTACCAAACTTTCCTTTTCGTAATAGACAGTGTCTAAGTCAAATTCAAAAAAATTTTCAAAAAATAATGCTCTTCAAATTTCCAGCCCTAGGCCTTACGATTTTGAGTGCACAGCCGCCGTCAAATTGCAGACATGCATTCATCAAGTTTATGATTGAAACCTACAGTATAAAAACCGCTTTCAGGATCTAGGCTCATATTCAATGATGAGTTTACTTATCAATATATACTTTAGAGTATTACATGGAGTAATGACAACGGAAAATAAGTATTTCATAGCATTTAATATGATTTTACGTCACATGAGCGTAATACATCTCGGCAAATTTTATTTGTATAGGAAATACAAATCAAAATCCAGTGTACAACGTTCACTACTTATATCATCAAATAATCACTGAACTCACTTATTACTTTACATAAATCAATATTATATACTATGAATCTTCAGCGAACAAGTTCTCTCTCAACAATAAGCACAAATACAACTGGTACAACAATGTTCACCGACGCCAGATCTGAATTTGAAGATGCTATTTCCCATACAGACGACATGCACAATAAAGTTAAGGTAGAAGATAACAGTTCAGAGCGAAAGGATAATGCATCAGATAAAAAGAAAGCAGAAGAGTTTAGAGCAGACACTTGGGTCCAAAGGAAATCAAGTGATGATACTGTATCTGGTCAAAAGAATGAAGAAAACGTCGATTCGCATTCAATGAATAGTACTCACATAAGAACTGAAAAACCTCCAATTGTAAAGGAGCCAAAGTTTGTATCAAGAGAGGAGAAAATTAGACAGATAAGGGAACAGCGTCAAACTAGTTCGAATCCAAATGAAGATGAAAGTGACTGTCATGCTTATCTATTTTCTAATAACTTGATTGATATACTGGATTTACCAGGTTGGAAGTTTTGGGTTTGCGGTTTATGTACTGTATGTTGTAACTCTCTGGAGTCTTCGGGCAGAAATACAGCTGTCAAAGGTGCAACTGGAAGGTAAAACTTCATTATATAAAATATCTATCGGAAGCAGGCTGAGACCAAGGCTCGTCGTTATCGCTGTACTTTTGAAGTGGAGTATCGTAAGGAAGTCTAATCCCAACTTTAAATTTATTTTCACTCAGTAAATTAACGTCTTCTACTGTATCTTTACCATATGTTGGAATCAACACAGTAGTTTTCTTTAATGGGTTATCCAATTTTAGTAACATTGGGGCAACGAAAATACCGGCTTCGAATGAGCTGATAGTGTACTTCAGCATATTCAACTTTTCAAACTTTCCCCATGCCTGGTGAGACATATTTGCAGAAGTCATCATGAACCATTTTAGTGTCTTGAAATTGTCTTCGGTAACACAATATGTTTTAACGTGTGGAGCCAAATTAGACCTCCCGGCCTTGGAGTCTCCTGGTTTTAGTGTAAATATTGACCATTTGTGAAGGTATCTTTTGATATTTTGATATTGTTGCTCATATGCTTTCCATTTACCTTTTGTAGTAAAATGAAGAGCAATTCCAGAAAGGGGTGCCTGCCATGATTTTAGAACTTCATCATTTGTGGGCCAAATAATCACCGGTTCGAGTTTCTTGTTTCCTGGTTTATAAACATAGTCTGACTTTTTAATCATTGGATATCCTTTTTCTGCGCATGATGTTAGCATGTGAACCAAAATATTTCTTTTCCAATTATCGCATGGACCTGCAATAGTCGAGGATTGTCCTACAAATTTCCCAGTAAGACTTTGAAGATTTAGCATATGGATTACCTGCCACAATCTTCCATATCCTAGCATTGGTCTAGCATCAGGTTTGGTTAATTTATCCCAATGTTGATATTCATAAGTACCGGGTGACGAGCCAACAAAAACAACATCCACGGGAGAAAAATCGTACTTGGCAATAATGTCAATGATTTTATTGATTTCAGGATTTTCATAAGTCATTAGATATGCAATAAAATCCCTTTTGAACATAGTACCTGTGTCAGAGATGATAGAAATATTGGGTTGGTTAAAATCCAAATATTTAGAAAAATCAGAATGAGGTGAGAGATGTGGGGAAATCCAGCACATTTGAGTTTGAAGCTTGTGGTCAGCTTCAGTGATATTCATTGTATGAATGACTATTTGGCAAGTTTGGTCATTAAAAAAGTTGATCATAATTTTTGAGTGATGAGTTCCAAACTTTGGCAGCTTGTGAGAAACATCAATGGAATGTATTTTAAATCGTTCCCATGATGATGACTTTATATGAAGGTGATCATCATCACTTTGGTTGATCAGATAAAATTCGCAATCCTTGTTTGAAACAAACCTTTCCAAATAGTCAAAGTCTATTAACATATTAAATTGATATGTTCGAAGTAGATCATTGGATCCAATTATATCTTCAAGCGATATTGTATCAACATCACCATCTATACCATAATTTTTGCAATATTCAGTATTTGATATCATTCTGATCCTTGATTTTTGTCTATTCATTACCGTTGATGCTTCAGTTGCAAAATTAGGATTGAACTTGGTTTTAAATTTTGTATTTTTCTTTTTGTTGTTTAACTTTGACACGTCAATGTCAGTATCTTCTTCTACAAACTTTCGCTTCAACCGCTTCTCAGCTGCATCGGCCATTCTTTGTCTCAACAGTTCTTGTGGGGTCAGTGTAATTGGGGTCTCTTCCTTGGCTTGGGTATCTGATACGCAACTTCCCGTAATCTCAAGTTCAGAATCAGAATCTGTTGTAAGAAGCTCAAAGCTAGTGGTTGCATTTTGTTTCACTATAATGGTATCAAATGTTTTTTCATTCTCATCTTCAGAGTCAAGGTTTATAACCTCTTGAGGCATGCTTAGTATAAAAGGATGAATTTGTTGTTAGATTGAGAGATGAATCGCTACAAAACAAAAAAAGTGAAAAACTAAATATCGTCAACATTTAAATATTACACGCTATAATTAGAATAGATAAGTAACTATAAAGCTATAACACGTTTAGTATAATCTGAAAGCTGGACCCATAGAAGATTTGATAACTAAGGAACCAACGTTTTGCCAGTTCTTCTTTAATAAGGAAACTAAGAAGTTAATGGACATCATGATTTGGGAAACTAAAACATCTTCTTCCATTTCAACGTGACCAACAGCAACTGCCAAACATAAAACCTTCTTTAATTGGAACTTGATGGTAGACTTTTGATCTTGAACTTTAGCATATAAGTCATCAGTATGGGAAACAGGAGTTGGGAACTTACCTGCCTTGGACAATTGAGGACCTAAAAGTCTTGGAACTTGTTTAATTAAAGCTTCAGAAGCAATAAAAGCATTATACTTCTTTGCTAACTTCTTGATTAACTTCTTGTTCTTGTTCAACTTTTTCAAGTCATCAACGGACATAGCATCACAACCTAAACCCTTGGCTCTGTCAACATCAAAAGCATCACCAAAAATACAAATGGTCATGTTTGGTCTTGGAACTTGTGGTAATCTCAAGGTACCAGAGAATCTCTTATCTCTTTGAGGATCATAGTTCTTTAAACCAACTTGTAATTCAACGGTTTCTAAAAAGTTTCTCTTCTTAGTTTCAGTAGAATACTTTAATAATTCCTGGACGTTTTCTCTAACTTGTGAAGTGTTAATCTTAGACATGATAAAGTGATTGTCTCCCTAAAAAAGTTCAAATAGGTGATACCGTAGAGGTTTGTTCGACGATACTTCAAAAGAAAGGAAAAAAAGAGAAGAAAAATGGAGTCCAACTGTGGAGAGTTCTCTGTTTTTCAACGCGCATAGCTAAAGAAATTGAAAATTAGACAGGGTTTGAAACCTATAACTTAGCACGTGATTGGGTGGCTTGTTTACAAGGTATAGGCTCTATTCTTGTTGGTTAGTCCTTTTGCAGAAGTGTAGTACCTCTGCGGTGTATTGCACATCAATACCTATCATATGAACTCATTTCTCAGATTTACCATATCACCTCGACAGTCATTAACTTTCAAAAATTTATTCACAAGACTGTTGTGCTCAACACGAAGCGTACTTAAAAACTCGTCGTCTTCTTCAAATCGATGGTTGAGTAGACAGAATAATGATTTCTACACACGAAAAGCAAAAGAAGAGAATTTAAAATCCAGAGCAGCTTTCAAACTTCTACAAATTGATGAAAAGTTTCATATTTTCAGCAAGAATAAATTAGTGAATGTGTTAGATTTAGGTGCAGCACCAGGAGCTTGGAACCAAGTAGCCATTGAAAGGTCTGCGAAGGGATCTAAGGTTTTGGGAGTAGATTTACTTCCCTATCAACCTCCTGTAGGAGCATCTGCCATTCAAGGAAACATTTTAAATAAAGAAACGCACCTTATGATTAAGGATTACTTTATTTTGTCCTCACTAGAAAGAAAAGATAAAGTTTTCGAAGAACTTGAAATTATATCCGCTTCTGGGAGACATACAAAGATATCCGAGTCATCTGTTTTACAGAAAGAGATTGAAACAAGTGTTTTGCTGAATGAATCTAAAGGGTGTGATATTGATTCTGACATGAGGCACAAGTATCCAGTTGATGTAATTTTAAGTGATATGTATGTACCATTTCCCCAAACAACGGGTTTCTCTAGTGCTCTTACTAACTTTCCACGATTTAGGATGGCTAACACATCGGGATTGGCTATTAAAGATCATGGCATGTCAATGGATTTATGTGATGCTGCATTGATAGCTGCCATAGATCTCTTGAAAAAGGATGGAGTTTTGGTGATAAAATTCTTCACTGGTGAAGAAGATAAATATCTTGAAAAAAGACTTAATCAAGTGTTCAGGGCAGTTAGGCGGTTCAAGCCCAAAGCGTGTAGATTGGAATCAAAAGAAAGTTATTTCATTTGTCTGAAGAAAAGAGAATACGAATTCGACAAGGTAAAATTGTTCACATGTCTATAGTTTAATAATAGTAAATTATAAAAACGGCCGGATCGAATGCTAATTTGAGATAAAGTGATTTTTGAATTAGTGAATTAAAAAATGTATGTGCAATCTGAATTAAGGTGTTATACATTACTGAAAAAAATCAATGTCTACTTCTACTCATGCCCATTTACCAATCAATGCCATAATAGCTGTGCCTAATGCAAGGCAGAATAAACTGTAAAGGAATTGTGGGATATCATTTTTCACACTCTTGTTGAAGACAAAGTCTCTTGCCAAGAATTCCACCAAAGCAGTATAAACCAAAATACCCGCAGATAACGAATCTAAAACACCAGAAACAATTGTTGCTGCAAATCCACCAGCAACATAAGTAGTTCTAACACCGATACCAATAGCAATAGCAATTGGGGTAACCAAACCATATGCTAAACATAAAAGATACTTTTGATATTCACCTCTGTCCTTTGGCCATGGGATAGCAGATAATCTGGCACCAATACCTAAACCCTCGAAAGATTGATGGAAAACCAAGACAATATATAAAGTCTTGAACTCATCATATTCACAGGAGCCCAAATTTAAGCCAATAATTACAGAATGGAAAATGATACCTGCTTCCAAAATAAGAAAGGCAGCAAATTGTTGTTTGAATTCATAAGTACTGGTGGATACAGCAACACTGGCTTGTTCAATATTAGTCTCTTCTTTATCATTGAAGGAGTTATCACAAACTTCGCAATCTTCACAATCTTCGGTTAAATCACTATTTGTTGGCGCTTTATTTTTGGTGATAAGTTTTTGAATGTCGATGTCAGCACCATGATAACCATATTTTCTTTCAACGTAAAGCTCAGAAAAAACATCAATTAAGAATGTTGCAAACAATGAAGCCAAGACTAGAGCAGGTACCCATGAGTATTCGGCCCAGCCGCCCCAGTTACCAACACATGTGTCTCCACCAATTGCACCATAAGCTGGATCCAATAAATGAACGAATGCGGTGGCTAAAATGACACCTGCACCAAAAAATCTTGCAAACAAATAAAACCAAATTGATAGCTTCCACTCATACTTTTGAGATAACAATGGGAAGATTGTAACAAATGTGGAAACGACACCAATAACGAAAATTGAGCCAATTCTAGTTCCAATTCCACCAGAGAATTCAGGTTCTGCATCAACCATGCCTTGAATGTAACAAATTTTGAACACATCGGTGACATTTGAATCGCTTAAGACAATTTCGTCAGGATTACCAAAAACAGACCAGTCAGGCATTTTATGTTATCTATTAAAGTTGTATACTGTTGAAAGAAAGCATTTTAAATACTTGCATACTGATATATTTATGGGGGCGGATATTCAATTTAAATAAGAAAAGAATTCTTCTTCTTCCTAGACTGTAGTGGTTGGTACCTTGGCCTGTCGATTAAAAAGGACTGTATTGGTAATTCAATGGTTTTATCTTGCAACGTTTTCATCATCCGCACCACAACAGTGAAAATCGTTCTTAAACGAAGCTTACTGGTTACTGTTTAGCCCACTTTTAACGAAGTATAGCTTAATATTATAGTCGATGGTAATAGATGTGTAAACTTTATTTGTAATTGAGATGAAAATCTGTCAATTAATTAGAATTTCGTGCCGCTGTCATTGCGCTTGTGCATAGGTCTTAGGGAGCAAATATTGGGAATTACCAATAATCGGTTGTTTCTACGCGTCAAAAAAGTACTGTAGTGGTTAAGATTACTATTGGGCTGACCTTTGACATTAAGCTAGCAAAGATCAGGTAAGAAAAGACCCTTTAGGTTTTTAACAAATTTGCCGTGTAAGACATGTCACTTTTGTGTCTTTGGCCATCTTGCGTCTCAAAAAAACGTCTTAACATAAACATTCTATATATTATACTTTACTCGGTTTGACCAATTTTTTGGGCAAATGAAACTGTCTTCTCAAGAAGAGCTATATATAAGTTGTCTATAACCTTTCTCTTCACCATCAATGGGTAACTCAGAAATACAGTTAAAATGTTAATTGAAACAAAATTTCAAGCCCATTTTCCAATCACCGACATCACTCCTGTACCTAATGCAAAACAAAAAAGACTATAAAATAATTCACCTAAATTATGTTTTATCTCCTTGTTGAAAATAAAATCTCTTGCCATGAAATCCACAAGCGCTGTATAGATTAAAATTCCAGCAGATAGAGCATCAAGGACACCAGAAACAATAGTAGCAACAAATCCACCCGAAACATATGTTGTTCTGACTCCTAAACCAATCGCTACTGATATAGGGGTGACAAGTCCATATGCAAGGCATAATAGGTATTTTAGATACTCTCCCTTGTCTTCTGGCCATGGAATAGCAGATAATCGTGCCCCGATACCAAGTCCCTCAAAAGATTGATGAAATACCAACACAACGTATAAGGATTTAAAGTCATGTTCATTACATGAACCTAAATTCAAACCAATAATAATGGAATGAAAGATGATTCCTGCTTCAAGTATAATAAAAGCAGCAAATTGCTGCTTGAACTCGTATGGTGCTGAAGAAGTTGCTACAGTGTGTTGATCATATTCACTTTCTTCTTTTTCTTCATTAACTATTTCATCACTATTTTGATCACCAGTTTCATTGAAAAATAATCCTGAAGATGCTAATATTTTTACGCTTTCAGTATCTGGAGGTAAATTATTTTGATTTTCTTCCTTCACTGTCAAAAGTTTTTGAATGTCCACCTCTAATTCATAGTAACCATACTTCCGTTCAACATAAACTTCAGAAAGTAAGTCTGTTAAGAAAGTAATAAAAAGTGATGTAATGACCAATGCAGAAACCCATGTAAATACTGACCAATTCCCCCACATACCCACACAAGAGTTTAAACCGATTTCATTAAAAGCAGGGTCTAATAAATGAACAAACGCAGTAGCTAGAATAACACCTGCACCAAAATACTTGGCAAACAAGTAAAACCATATGGACAATTTCCACTTATACTTTTGTGATAATAATGGAAATACAGTAACAAATGTAGAAACGATACCGATAACAAATATTGCCCCAATTCGAGCTCCAATATCACCAGAAAAATCTGGACGAGCTGTAACAACACCTTGTAAAACACAAACTTTAAAAACAGTTGAAACATTCGGGTCAGTTAAAAGTACCTCGTCAGGGTTCCCAAATTTGGACCAATCAGGCATGTCCTCTTCAAATTTAGCTTTTTAGATTTCGACAAAACTGATCAAGATTTATCAAAAAGATGTAATTAGTTATGCTTACAATCCACTGTAGTCTTGGCTGATTAATTACCACAGTATTAAAACGTGATACATTCTTGTATGAACAAACTAAAAGGAAAGTAAATGAAAACTAACAATCCTTAATTGTCAAGTCGCTAGTCAGGGTCTGGCCATCCTAGGACCCTTGTCTTTATTCCGAAATAGGCAAGCCATGCTCCCACAATGTCGTTAAAAATTTAGCAGATTTCATTCAAGTTATTTTACTGACTCTATGTTCTAATTACAAATACATAGGTAGGTTACAAAAAATATAAATCTTTTAACAGTCTCTACTTTCTGATTGCTCTTCAGTTTCCACCAACTCTTGCATAGTATCCTCGCCATTTTCTAACGTATTGACCTTTTCAACATCTTTCACCTTCTCTTTTTCTTCTTCCTTTTCCAACACATTTGTAGGCTCAGCAGAATCAGTAGCTACGGTTGCATTTTCAATTTCCTCAACATTTCTAGTAAGGAAGTTATTGCCTGCATCGTTCTTCTCAACATCAGCTAAAATTTGGGAAACTTGTTGCAGCAAGGGAAACGAATTTGGGTGCTGGGTAGGAAGCAAAATTCTAGAACTTACTTTCTTTTTCGATTTCTTATCCAAACTTTCCTTCCATAGTTCTACTACTCCGTCGATTTCTTGAACATCACCGTCGTAAACCAAACTTAAAAGAGAAGCCTCAGTATATCTATCAGTTTTTTTCAAAATATCGATAGAAGTAACTAAATCTTTGGCAGCCCAAGATGCAGCAAACGCGATGTTAAACTTTCCTGCATCTATACAATACTTACTCAACTTTTTCAAAGATTTTGAATCGTTAAAAGAAGTGTAAATCAGTAGTAAAGACTGATAATCTTTACTGTTCTCAAACGACTCAATTGCTAAATCAAATTGAAAGTTTGTCAAAGCACTATCGCCTAGCTTTTTCCATTTATGAATTGAGTCTTCCCTTCTAGCAATTTCCTGAGCAAGAACAAAGTTTAAAGTTTGCATTGCCAAGTCAAACTTCTGGTCATTATCAGTTGAAAGTTTTAGAGCCTTCTCTGTATAGCCTTGTTCTTCCAAAAATCTAGCAATTTTATTTATATCTCTTTGATCAATGTTCTCTATTATTGAGTCGGCATATTCGAGATCACCCCTCATAACAACAGTTTGATACTCCAAGACTGCTAGTGATAGATAATATGATACAACATTGAGATCCTTATCACAAACATAAACTTTGTTATCTCTGGTTAGGTATCCCAATAAAAACATTGCTTTATCAAAATGAGCCAAGTTGTAAACTGAACCACCAACTAGATAATTGAGTCTATTAGAGTTAGAGGTATAAATGAAAACGTTACCAACCCATTTACCAGAGAGAATTTGATCATCAACTTCAAATACAAGATCAAAGGCTGACTCCACGCCTTCTTCAGGATCAACAGTGCCATTCAACAAATGTTCTTGAAAAATATCCTTATCATAACTCAATGCATAAGCAGAATCTGCAGATGAGATCAAAACCAAATCACCTTCATCAGACCAGTAAATATTTTCCGCTTCAACAGCGACAGTTCTAACAAGTTGACCAGACTCCCAATCGTAAAACATTACTGCACCTCTAACTTTAACTGCTAAAAGAGTACCGCCATAAATTTTTTCTGCTTCATAGATGAGATTGATTTGACCATTGGATTTTTGCTTAAAATTTTTATATATTTGGATGGTAGTGCTAGAATCTTTAATTGCATAGAGGTTTGAATCTTGAGCCCAGACAAAATCTAAAGCATGGCCATACATTTTGTTTCTCCATGCTAAAGAGGAGTAAATAATATATTCATCATCACCCGTAACAGCGACAAATCTACCATTGGGAGAGTAAACAATTGAATTGGGAAAAACTTCAACGGAACCAAATTCCTTTTGTGATAAAGATAAGATTTCACCATCTTCCACCTCAGCATCAGATGATCTTATAACCGATTGATATACCTCATTGTGTTTACACCAAATAATTTTACCAGATTGATCCATTGTCAAGAGCGGCTTATCATCACCTAATTGGAAAACAACATTACCAGCATCAAAACCTACTGCAACTAAAGAGGAGTTTTTTTTTGTTGAGATACACCAAGCTCTCTCTAATCTGTAATTCAAAGTTTTCTCAAGTTTATAAGTATTACTATTCCAAACTTTGACTGTGGAATCTTCAGAACCAGAAATAATCAAAGGTAATTCAGCATGAAAAACAGCAAACGAGACATTAGCAACGTGACCTTCTAGAGTAGCAACACATGATTTTGTTTGGTAATCCCAAACTTTTATAGTCTTATCATCGGATGATGTTAGCAAATAAGGCTTATCACCATGTGGATAGTAATCAACATAATTGAAGCCTTTTGAATCAGGAGCACTCAAAGTGAAATTGGGGGTTTGGGATCCTAGTGACCAAATTTTCACAGTCTTATCTAAACAAGCAGAAGCAAAAGTGTTCGCATCTTTAGGATTAAATGCAACAGACATGATATAATGTTGATGACCTTCAAAAACTTGTTCCAATTTCCAATTGTTCTCCCAATTCCATAATTTGATAGTATAATCATCAGATGATGTTAACACATAAGGTCTAGAAGGATGCACAGCAATTGATCTTATATAATCTGGATGTGCTTCAAATTGAGCGACTTTTTCACCAGTATTGTAATTATACACCCTAACTTGAAAATCATCTGCACCAACAACAATCCAATTTTTACGAGCAATAAACTTACCTGCTCTGGCTGGAACATTAGTAACATCAATTGATTTAACGATACTTTTAGTTTCATAAGAGTAAATTTCAATTTTACCACTATAAAGAGTGGTTAAAACCCATGGTTCAGTGGGATGGAAATCAATACCTTTGACACGGTCAGATCTAGTACTTGAGAGTTTCTGTAAAAAATTAAACAGTATATGTTAGTATTGTTTCTATATTTCATGTCATGTTCCAAATTTGAAATGATTAGAATCATACAAATTAAAAAATGACTTTGATAAATTTAAATCCATGGACGTGAACCAGTGAACTAAGCAAAAGTCCAATTGATCAAATAACATACCTTTATATTAAGCTTCATTGTGTTAGATCGCCTTCAAAGGTGTGTGTGTATATCTACGTATTTAAGAACCTACTGGACTCCCCAAACAGCTAGAGATACACCTATTGACATGTGTTGTGTTTTGTCCTGACCTGAGAGAACGAATTCGTCTTTCGCGCACGCCATTCTGATTTTGCGACTGGAGCTCTGCGCGCGCAACCAAATCTTATCCCAAAAACTGGTCAGGCTGGTTTTAACACAGATCAAAGAATTCACTTTGCTTGCCTCTAGTAAATATTACACATATTGTTTTGTTCAACGCAACAACAGCTGCAATGTGGATTCTCGACTGGTGTATGTATTATTTTGAGTCTTATAAGACAGAACATTTTGAATAAGTAAGTACTAACTCAAATGATCCCCCCGGATCTCCCTTTATTCAATGCAGTTCAAGATGCTCTAGCTTATTTAGGTTTGTGGAACAAGCATGCAAAATTATTGTTTCTTGGTTTAGATAATGCAGGAAAGACAACTTTATTACACATGCTTAAAAATGATAGAATGGCAACTTTACAACCAACTTTACACCCAACATCCGAAGAGTTAGCAATTGGTAATGTTAGATTTACTACCTTTGACTTAGGTGGACATCAACAAGCTAGAAGATTATGGAAAGATTACTTCCCTGAAGTTAACGGTATTGTTTACCTTGTTGATGTTGCAGACCCTGAAAGATTCGAGGAATCGAGATTAGAATTGGACGCTTTATTAAACATGGAAGAATTAAAGAATGTCCCATTCTTAATTTTAGGTAATAAAATTGATTCTCCAAGAGCTGTTAGTGAAAATGAAGTGAGAAACTATTTAGGTTTGCTACAAACAACTGGTAAGACAGGTACTGTTCCTAACGGCGTTAGACCTTGTGAATTATTCATGTGTTCCATTGTTATGAGACAAGGTTATGCTGAAGGTTTCAAATGGTTGTCTCAATTCATTTAATTAAAATCACTAATAGCCTATTAAAATGTAATTCAAAGTAATGTATATTCCTAATGTGATTTTCAACTAATTGAATTTAGGTTATTTACATAAATTTCTATAAATGCTACGTAATTTTCATCTTCTTTTATTACCAAACGCGGTAGATGAACCTTCACTTGATTCAATCTTACGTTTCGTACCGTGTTTCTGAAAATACTCCTTCTTTCTTTCCTTTGTTTTCTCCAACTTAGCAGCTTCAATCCTTTCTCTAGCTTTAATCTTTTCCTGCATTTTGAACTCTTTTTTCGATTTCCTCATTGACTCCTTGTCATTTCTAATGGTTTGAATTGTTTGAATCAATTGCCTTGCCTTCTTTTCCTCGCTGCTCATTACCACCGCCCTCTTTTGAGCATACGTCTTTTTCTTCTGCTTCTTCAATTCTTGAATTTGGGACTTGAATGGAAGATTCTTTTTGATTGATGTTGGAACTTTCAATGCGTGGAACTTTCTTTCTGGTCTTTCAATCTTTTTATAATTCGAATCTTCATTACGTGGCGTTTCAACATTATTTATTGCTCTAACTTCACCAGTTAATCTCATTCCTTTCCAGTTGGTTTTATCACTCAGTAACAGGGAAGTAACAGGATTGTAAAATTTCTTAGGTTTCACGGGATACCATGTTTTTAGTGTTACAATATCACTCATCAAGATTTTATCTTCAAAAGCGGCTCTGAAGTGACCTTCTGGACTAGAAAGAGCACGTTTGATTTCACCACGTATACCAGAAACAGTTCTAATTGATGCACCTTCAAATTTAGCAACTTCCATTGTAGATGAGAACATGTCCTTGATAAATGCAGTATTACGGAAAATTTTAGATGGATATCCTACCAATTTCAATTTTTTCACTATGTTTGCATCCGCATTTAAATCTTCTACAACACCAGTTGCAGCAATTCTGAATGATCCTGTAGTATGATCTTTGTCTACTACTTGAATACCACAGAATGTAGTATTTGGTGCAACTAACGGACCATAGAAAGTAGTGAAACAATAAGCATGTTCAGGTGTATATTTCAGCATTCTATTCCTGGTTCTAGAATCAGATGTGGTATATATGGGAAGAGTTTGGAATCTTCTCCACCCTAAAGATAAAATCAATGGGTCATTGGATTTCAAAATTTTTTTATGCCATCTATGTCTCCTGATCCTACCGTTCATAAATCCAAATCGCTCTTCTGTATTAAGCAAACCACCAATGATGATTGGGAAAGTAGGATCAAAATTTTCAATAAATTCTTTTGGTAAAGAATCGAATGTTAACTTAACATATGATCCAGCTGCAAAACCTTCAACTTTGGTACGTGCTTCTTCGTTAAGTTTATTCAATTCTTGAATGTTTATCTCTAGTTGTTTTGCCATTTTTGCCTTTTGGAATTCATACCAATTATCATGCTCGTTGAAAGGATCATCATCACCTTTAAACTCTTCTTCCTCTTCAAATTGCTGTTTCAATTTCTCTTTCTTTTTTGCGTTCACTTGTCTTTGCTTTTCAACTGATAAATTATCCTCATCGTCATCTTCATCTGATTCAGCATGAACTTGAGTACCCATACCCATTTCATCTTTAAGTTCTTCTTCTGCAAAATTTGTGAAATCGTCATCATCTGACTTAGCAGTTTCATTTTCAGACCCACCAATCTCAGACATGAGTTCTTCATCTTCCTCTTGTTCTGCTTCCAAATCTTCAAAATCTCCATAAATTTCATCTGCATCTCCATTTTCCATTGCTTCCTTTTCCTGTTGAGTTCTTTGTTTAGCAGATAAAAAAAATCTAGATTTAAGAATATTCAAAGACTTACCATTTAAAGACCATTTCTCTTTCAAATGGTCCAAAGATACTTCATTTTTGTTGGTAACTGCATCATTGTTTACTTCGTCTTTCTTCTTGAAAAATTCGTCTTCCTCCTCTGAATACGACTCATCTTCAGCTTCATTTAGTTCGTCTTCTTCTTGTCTCCATCTTGCAATGGCGTCTTTTGTATCGATGTTATTCATATAAATAAGCTTGTTAATATCCCAATTTTTTTTGACCTTGATATGATTCAGCTTACTTCCCATGTTTCTCCACTCAGAAAATGCATCATCATCCTCCCCCAGTTCAGAATCAGTCTCAAATTGAAGCTCCTCGTGATTTGAAAATGTTTCCCTTTTCTGTAACTGCTTCAATTTATGTTCTCTAGCTCTATCGTCTTCATCTTCATCAAAGTCATTTTCATCGTCGTCTATGTCAATATCGTCATTTCCTTGTATGTCTTCAATTGTTGGTTTCACGACCTTTGCGTTTCTCATTTGTTTTCTGCCCATGTCACCTTTCAACTCGTCTGGAATATCTTCCAACTTGTTTCCAAAATCAGAGTCCAAATCTTCGTCTTCAATACCATCAGGTTCTGGACCATTACTGAAAAGTTTTATTGCAGAGGTTTTCTTTCTATTGTCCAAAATCTCTGCAGCATTCTGTAGATCGGAAACCAATCTTTCACCAATCCCACTCATATCTTCTTCTGACTTGAAAGATTTTTGTCCAACATCTATGTAAACTGCATCTTTATCTATTAAGACACCATGAACATCTGACATTGGCGCATAAATAATTTTCTGTTTATCTTCGAGCCTCTTTCTACGCCTTACGGTCTTTGCAGGTAATTCTTGGCCATTTGCTTCCGCTACTTTACGTTGTTCTCTTTCGTATTCTTCCAACTTTTGTTCAAAATAAGGAGTTGGGCAAGGATCGGGAAGCTTTTCTACCTCAGAGACAGTGAAGTCTCCAGCACCTGCCAAATGAACTCTAGCATTATCTGCTGGTAAAGGAGTACCGTGTAAATACCCATATAAAGCAATTTTACGGTCACACTTTGGATCCTTTTCTATTTTGGCTGGATGGGTTAAATCAACTATTCTATCCGCTAATAGATAAGGGTGTTCATTTCTCCATTTTAATGGTCTAAATTTCATAACTGAAATGAATCTGGATAAGTTCAAGATTTCTCTATCTGGATACCTACCATTGATAACACCTGAAAGATAAAATAATTTTGCTCCTTGATAAACTTCAGTCCAAAATCTTTGCTTCAATCTCTTTTTAGCTGCTCTCATAGTAGCCGGTTTTTTAAAAAGATCTAAATGTGTGGTAACACCTAATACTCTAGGCATACCATGATGTTGCGCAATGTTCAAAAATTCCATAGTTTCCATTTCAAAACCAAAATTTCCATCCATGAGTAACAATACTAAATCAGCAATCTTTGCAATGTCAATCATTGAATTAAGATCATTGGAGCATTCAATAAAGGTCAATCTTCTTCGTTTACCACTAACGACAGTGATAGGCCCTTTGATTTCAGTGATTGATGTTTTAGTTAATCTTCTGACTAACGACCTAATCAAGGTGGACTTACCAGTACCGGGTGGTCCCACAACTGCAACAATAACTGGAGGAGGGTCATTTTCGGGAGTTCTATCGATCATGGGAACATGGAATCTTTTCTCTCCTAAATCACTACTCCTTACGGCTTGCCTTTGTAATTTCCCTGGTTTTGCAAAAGCAAAAGCTTTAGCATTTTTCCCTTGCGAATGGAGCTTCTGTTTAGCTGTGTTCTTTTTTGTACCGCCTCTATGGGGCTTATTTGTTTGTTCTGTATCCATTGATAAATGAACTCTCTTATCTTAGCAAAATCAGGTTTCAAAAATATTACTATTAAAAAATTTTAGAATGAAAAAAAAATACAAAAATCATGAAAAACAATTTTTGCATGCATAGCATGGAGGCTCAGTAATTTTATGTCATGATCAAATGTCCAAATTTACAAATACAGCGTTATATGGTCTGTAACCATGGAGTTTTCGATTAGCTTCTTATCTTGGTTTAGATTTTGAGCTAGAAAAATTAGGACCAATGAAAGTTGTTTTTTTTTTGAGGAAAAACACTCATAATCGAATGGATAATCAGTAAAGTATCGGTTTCAAATAAGATCTGTTGGATACTAGGTATTGTATCTATCCAGTGCCATATATGATCTGTTATCTATATATATAATCATACCCAGCAAAATATTTCCTTATTTTAAGCTTTACATGTGAGTGAGCTACATACTTTAGATTAGCTCGTTGTGCTACCTGTTTCATTTTAGCAAGATATACTATTGGAAACCTTCTAAAACCAATCTTACAAGGAATAAAACTGATCTACTGAATAAATGAGCATCCTAGTTCTCAATTATCAAAAATTATTTAAATTTTTCAACTCGTTTAATTTTTTGGAAGAAAACTAACATTGTTTGTTCTGAAATTAAAACCAGGGTTCAATAATATACTGGAATTTGTCTTTTAGCAAACTTGTTGATTGAAATTACACCAACCTTGCCGTATAATATTAATGTTGAGATGAAACGCGTAGCTCATCAAGTTGATCTAAAATAGCACACTCACATGAAAAGTTTTCTTACATGTGAGAATATCTAACAAAGTAGGATTCTTTATAGAGTAACAGATCATACGTATAATTATGGCACTTGATATAAAAAGACAGTTGCTAGAAAGAACACATGGTATTCAACAATTAATACCAATGATTTAGACGCAGCCTTTGTCACATAGCTGTGGTTTGCGGCTGGCTTCAGACGCAGGTAAGACACAACAAGATGTCTGTTGTGAATATTCTCCCTATCTGTTTGGAAGGCGCGCAAAAGTCAAGCTTAAATAATTAAATCATGTTCGGTATATAAGTCATTAATTTGCAGGCTAGCGAATAGTAATATGTGCAGCAATTTTCTGCATCACTCAAGTTGCATTGATGATCCTGTTTGCTTTCAAACCAAGATTACATCTATCATATTAAAACTTATATTCAAATCTATCATCTGTTCGAACATCACACACTAAAATTAAATAGAATGATGGTTGCTGATAAACCTCAAGCTATTCTGATGGGGCAATCGAGTCGCTCGGGTTCAAACCACCAAGGGCAAACAAAGACATCAAAACCTGATGATACAATTAAGAAAACTCGACAAAGACATTCAAAGCCTAAAGCCCAGTCACCACCACCACCACCACAACAGAAGCCGAAACAGAGTGGAAGCCAAAAAGCGGCTACACCAAAAGTTGCCGTAAATTCTCCAAATAAAACCATTTCTGGTTTTCAATCACAACCACATAATCTGAAACAGAAGCAAAATAGTTCTAGGTCTTCAAATGGAAAGGGCAACACTAAACACGTAAAAAGAGTTGTTATTCCACCTCGGAGTGTTCACGTTGACTTTCATTCCACTAAAAGTTCAAATTTAGCAACTTTGAAGGATACTTCTGATGAAATCAAAAAGGCTGCAATAGAGGTTAAAGATATATTACTGTCCGATTTATCTATCAATGACAAAGCGCAATCCAATGTTCCTCATTTGTCATCACACGCGAACAAGAACAATCGTGACAATAACTCATACCATCAACAATTACTACTGGATGATTTATTGCCCAAACTTGAGAACAATTCTTCCTTGTCAAGGTCTTCAAGCTCATGCTCAACTGCTAATAGGTCTAAAGTATCAAGTGCGTCTTCTTACACAAATAACTCTTCTGGTGTTATAAACACCTTTGAAAATTTCAAATATGCAGGTTCTTCTTTTACTGCTGAACCAAAAGCGATAACTTTACCCAAACCTTCATTTTTGAAAACAAAATGATGATCTGAGACAGTCTCAGTCTTGACATTGCATTTTCTAGGATACTCTGCTGTTATACATTGAATCAATTTTTTCTTAGTTTTTATTTTATTTTTTGCATTTTTTTACTGTTTTTGTTTTCTTTCAATTTTCAGAGCTTTTCTATAACAGGTTTTGAGGGTTTGGTTCTTTTACCGTTTTCCCTTTATTTTTCCTTTATTTTCTTTTTTTTTTTGGAGTTAATTCTACTGTTTGACTAGCTGATATAGTAAGCTAATTGTTTTTATTTACGATTGCTTATCCATTAAAACCCGTATATCATATATAGTCAAAAATTTGTTTACTTCATGTATGACTAAAGTGGACAAATTGTTCCTTTTGAGATGGATTAGATAAATTATTTTATACAAAGCTTGCATATAAGTTCTAGCGATCCTTAAAATTTGCGCTAAGAAATTCTTATTAGCTTGATAACAAAAAAGTACGTATATACAAGTATTTTTTACCTTCATTATCACTAACTCATTCTTGGAGAGTTGAGAAATAATGGGTAAGAAATGTCATAAGAAAAGCAAGTCTCACTCTGAGAATGGTAATTCCATCTCAACAAAACAATTATCGTCATCTGTTTCGGGCAGTCATGTTGGCAGATCATCACGTCACCGTGAATCTGTGTCAAGTGGTCGATCTGAATCATTGTCTAGAAGGGCTTCCTTCATACATATCGATGTAAATGATACTGAAATGTTTTCGGGTGCAGCATCAAATGTTGTCCCCAGCTCAATTTCATCATTCCATCATCACAATCATCTGAAATCTCCCTCACTTTTAGCCTCCATTTCAAATGAGTCTAATGATATCAATGATACACCGCGTCTTGAAAGTTTAGGAGCAGATGAAAATTACTATGTGGAAGATGGAGGTTATGAGTCAGAAAGTCATGATTTACATGACCGTTCAAATTTCAGGTTTTTTAAAAGTGAAGATATCGAGTCGGCTAAAGGAGTCTCATCTATTGCAAGAATAACAGCACCTGATAATTTACACGAGTCTGTTATTGTAGATTATGATACAAACTGGAATTCCTTTGCAGATGATTATGCTACAGACAATTTCACCGACGAAGAATCAATTTCTTCTTTACATCAAAACGCAAAACTAATTTCTGAAACAGGTTCTAACGCTTCCTATGGCAGTATTGAAAATAATCCATATAGTGAGTTTTTTAGGGGCGATGCTGAACGAGAATTGATAGCAGATGAGGAGCAAGATTTACACCTATATGGTGAAGAAGGAGATGAAGATTATGAGGTTATTGATGATATCATTACCAAGAAAGAGTGGAACAAAACTATGCGAGAACGTGAATCTCTAAAAATGCACGATACTTATTTTAAAAAGTTTCCAGCTTACAACTACAGTCAAAGATTTTACATCGCAGAAGAAGATTTAGTTGTTGGCATTGCGGGATACCAAACCAACCGTATTAAGCTTATCTTTTACAATATATTATGCATACTTACATTTGGACTGTTTGCATTATTTTGCAGATGGTTTCCAATATGGAGGATCAAGTTGATGGGAAAACCTGTACCATTAGGAAAGGCAGAATGGCTTGTAGTTGAAGATGAGTACGGGTTTCTGGAAATACCTAAAGTTAAAAGAAGTTGGTACAACAAAAACATGAGTACTTTTTTGCCTCCCAAAAAGATTGAACATTTGAACAACGAAGACTCATTTTTAGATATAACAGATAATGATACCACCGACATCAAATCTGGTGCTAGCCAAGCGTATTCATATGATGATATTGATCCTATGATTCCTGTTTTAATTTTTTTTGAATACAGATATATGAAATTATTTTATGATCCAATTGATGACTTATTTAAGCTTTCAAATAATTGGATTGATGAAAAATGGTGTCATTTCCCTGATATCAAAGACGGAATCACAGAAAATAACTTTCGGACCAGAAGAATGATTTTTGGTGATAATGAGATTGAAATCGCTGAAAAGTCCATTGCAAAATTGCTATTGGATGAAGTTTTGCATCCATTTTATGTTTTTCAAATCTTCTCTATTTTATTATGGTTAGCGGATGATTATTACTATTATGCTTTTTGCATTTTCTTGATTTCCATATTCTCCATCATTGAATCACTGATTGAGACAAAATCTGCGTATGAGAGAATGAGAAAAATGTCCAAATTCCAATGTAACGTTAGAGTATGGAGAAGTGGCTTTTGGAAGGAAGTTGGCTCAGAAGAGTTGGTACCAGGTGACATTTACGAGGTATCAGATCCATCTCTATCTGTATTTCCCTGTGATTCAATTCTATTAACAGGTGATTGTATTGTTAATGAATCAATGTTGACGGGAGAGTCGGTTCCAGTTTCCAAAACTGCAATAAGTCCAGAGTATGTGCGGGAACTTGAAAATGAGTTTAACAACGCTAAATTCTCGAATAGATTTGCGAAGTCCTTTCTTTACAACGGCACCAAAATTATTCGGGTCAGATATGGCTCTTCTGATACCTTCGGTGGAAATGAGCCAGCAACCGCTTTGGTTGTGAGAACTGGGTTCAATACAACAAAAGGAGCATTGATTAGATCAATGTTGTTTCCTAAACCAACAAATTTTAAGTTTTACGAAGATTCCTTTAAATATATTGGTGTAATGACAACCATTGCCGGTTTTGGTTTTATTTTCTCCACTATAAACTTTTTGAAGCTTGGTTTAGGTTGGGATGTCATTATTCTACGTGCATTAGATCTGATCACCATAGTGGTCCCACCTGCATTACCTGCTACATTAACAATAGGAACTAACTTTGCTCTTACAAGACTTCGCAAAAAAAACATTTTTTGTATTGCTCCAATGAGAGTAAATATTGGAGGAAAATTGAATGTTATTTGCTTTGATAAGACTGGAACATTGACGGAAGAAGGATTAGATGTAATGGGTATTCATATTTCAAAACCAATTATTGACCGTAAAGAACACGAATTTACTGACCTAAAATGTACAATCAAAGAAGTGATGGAGGATCATTCAGAAAATTCTGAAAAGATATTCACTTCAATGTTAACCTGTCACTCTCTCAAACTGGTCAATGAGATTTTAGTTGGTGATCCTTTAGATGAAAATATGTTTGCTTTTGTCGGCTGGGATATGGTCGAAGATCCTTCGGAAAATATCATTTTAGCGCAGTTTGTTGCTACACGGAAGCTTCTTATTTCATCATCACCTATTCTATTTAAAAAAGAAGGAATTCCTAATTATTGGATCCAGTTGAAAGAGTTTGAGTTCAACTCCCACCTAAGAAGGATGTCAACGATTTGTCTCAAATCTTCAGTTCAGCTAGGTATTAAAGAAGAGCTTGAAGTTTACGTAAAAGGTGCACCTGAGGTTATACAGAATATATGTCTTCCAGAAAGTATTCCCTCTAACTATAATGAATTACTATACCATTATACACATAACGGCTACCGAATAATTGCATGTGCTTCTAGAAAGCTAAAGTCTCCTGAAAAAGATTTGAGCGATTTATCTTTTATTGGTGATTTGAAGAGGGAGAACGTTGAAAGCAAGTTACAGTTTATTGGATTTATAATTTTTGAAAACAAGTTAAAAGATTCAACTGAAAACACCATCGGGCAGCTAAAGGATGCCAATGTTAGAACTGTCATGTGCACGGGCGATAACATTTTGACGGCTGTCAGTGTAGGCAGGGAATGCAAAATGATTGATAGTGATTACAAGGTGTTTATTCCTGATTTTGATTATGACCGTCTCACTGGACAAGACAGTGTAAGTCTTGGTGGTACAAATGACCCAACACCCCCGATTTTGTGGAGTGAAGTAGATAATCCTGACTTGACTTTGGATAGTGTCTCGCTGTCTCCTATTGGCCTTGATAGCGATCATCGATATTGTCTTGCATTGACGGGCGATGTGTTTAAGTATATTTTGACAGAACTCAATGATTTTGAATTTTACATTGAAAACATTTTGATGAAGACCTCAATTTTTGCTAGAATGTCCCCGGACGAGAAGCATGAACTAGTGAACCAGTTACAAAAGCTAGACTATACTGTAGGCTTTTGTGGGGATGGTGCCAACGATTGTGGTGCTTTGAAGGCAGCAGACGTTGGGATTTCTTTGAGTGAAGCTGAAGCATCTGTTGCAGCACCGTTTACATCTCGTGTCTTTGAAATATCATGTGTTCTAGACGTTATAAAAGAAGGAAGGGCTTCACTTGTTACTAGTTTTTCTTGTTTTCAATATATGTCATTATATTCTGCCATTCAGTTCGTCACTGTGACTTTATTATACAAAGAGGGCATAAACTTAGGAGACTTTCAATTTCTTTATATTGACCTTGCATTGATCATCCCTATTGCGATATTTATGTCTTGGTCAAAACCATACCACAAACTTGCCGAGAAGAAGCCATCAGCCAATTTGATTTCCCCCAGGATAATTGTCCCATTATTGGGCAACATTTTGTTGTTATTATTAGGCCAATTAATTCCTTTTCTTTATCTTAAGTATGCTCGATACCCGTGGTACGTGCCACCTGTTCCAGGATCTGACGATGAGGTGAAGAGTACGGATAACACGTTTTTGTTTCTGTTTGCTAACTTCCAATACATTTTTGTGGCATGTATTTTAACGGCAGGTCCACCATATAGGGAGCCGGCAACAAAGAATATTCCTTTTATTATAACTATTGTTGTCACGAGTTTGGCCTCTGTGTTGCTTATGTTTATTGAACCGGAATCTTCCGTTGGAAAATTAATGGATTTGACGTGGATGAGTTTCAGCGTCAAGATTGAGATAGTGTTTGCTGCCCTGATTAACTACGAGTTGCTTCATCTTTCTAATAAGTATCTCTTTGTCAATATTTCAAAGTTGATCACTCGAACAATCAAGAGAAAAGGAAGTAACAAGCGTTTTAAAAAATTGATAAAGGAAATTAAGACGCCAGTTTGAGAGAAACCTTGATTATAGCCTTCGAATTAAAATATATATCTCTAGTAACATTCTTATACATTTATGAATACCCGTCAAACTGTTTTATGTCAAAATGATCATAAGTGTTTGGAGTAGAAATAGACCTTAGTTGTCATTCTGAGTAGTACTGCTTCATACTCATACTTTTTTCGCCAATTGCTTTTGAACACAGGTTTTAAGCTCTAAAAATTCCGCTAAACATGCATCCTTTCCAATATTTTGGTACTTGTTTGCAACACATTTGCCATAAGCAAGCGACTGAGTTGCACAATTAGCAGAAGCTGCCATTAATCTGGTGGTTTGCCTCACAGGTTGTTTTTTGAGTGATGTCATGGCATATATTAGACTTGTAACTATGAGAATTTCAAGATGAAAACAACTTTGTCAGTGAACAAGAAAAAAAGAATTCAGGCGTTATCGTGAAATTGGTGTAGGTAATCATTGATAATACTGATTAACAAGTTTTTCGGTTTTTTAATATAATCAAGAGCGCAACTCATTTTTCGGCACGTGAGCTTTAGATCCCTTTTGAAGATTAGCCTCTACAGATCCGTTTAGTTCACATTGATCCTAACTTATGTGGTAACCAACCGAAACCAATAGGCCATAAATGTCATTTGCGAAATTCAACACACTTCCAGAACCGGAGGAAGCTTTTATTCCTTTAAGAGAAGAACAACTAGCAATTTTAGAAGCCCAAATAGAATCGGAACAACCAGTTGCCACAGTCCAAAGTCAGTTCAATTTTGCTTGGGGCTTGATCAAATCTAGAGACGATGATGATGTAAAACAGGGTATAAACTTAATGACTGAAATTTTTAAAACTGTTCCGAGCAGGAGAAAAGAATGCATATATTATTTGGCATTGGCGTGTTTCAAAATAAAGGAGTACCAGGAAGCTACTAGATATATTAACACCTTACTACAACATCAACCGTCAAATGCACAGGCATTGTCGCTACAAAAAATGATAAATAATGAGCTTGCTAAGGATAGTCTTATAGGGTTTGCTATAATAAGTACAGCAGTAGCTGCTGGTGCTGGACTTGCAAGCTTTTTTTTCAAAAGAAAGAAGTGAACGAGACTTCTATAACCTCTGGATGTTAATCACTGAAAATGTAAAAATCAATCTATAGAAATATACTATTAAAAATGGAATTGAAAATGAGATTGCCTTTTACTCATGGGCATCAAGCAACCCTCCTTCCTTACATAAGGAATAGAACAACGAGTTTTTGTTTTGTAAAAGTGATTCAGGTTTATCGAATTCTTTAACCTGTCCTTGTTCTAGTACTATAATCCTGTCACTGTCAATGATAGTATTCAATCTGTGAGCAATTGTGAGAATAGTTCTGTCCTCAAATGCCGTTCTAATAGTTTGCTGAACAATAGCATCGGTGCTAACATCGACATTTGCAGTAGCTTCGTCTAAAACTAAAATTTTACAATTCTTTTTGGTTAAAGCTCTTGCCAAGCAAACTAGCTGTCTCTGTCCAGCTGATAAATTTGAACCACCCTCACTGACAGGAACTAACAATTGATTAAAACCAAGATCTTCTTTGTTTTCGTACTCTTCATACATTGAAATAACATGCCTGTCCAAATGCGCCAGCTTGAGAGCATCCCACAATTCCGCGTCTGTAAACTGATCCACTGGGTCTAAATTGGACCTAATCGTTCCTTTGAAAATCTGAGAATCTTGAGGAATTATGGATAACTTTGAGCGTAAGTCGTACAGTCCGATCTGGCTTGTATCAACATTGTCGATTTCGACATGACCTGTGACAGCTTCAATAATTCTAAAAAGGGCTAATGTCAATGATGACTTTCCTGCACCTGTTCTTCCCACAATCCCTATCTTTTCCTTCCTACTAATTGACAGATTGATGTTCTTTAATACAAGGTCAAGTTCGGGTCTGTATCTTGTGGAGTAGTTCTTCAACTCTATTTCCCCATTAAAAGGCCAGTTAACTGAAGGTCTCTTTTCTGGAATAATTGCGGGAGCTTCAGATGGCAAAGCTGCATATTCCATCACTCTTTCAACAGAAACAATGTTAGATTCGATATCAACTGTCATTCTTACAATCCAATTTAATGCTTGCGTAACTTGTAGTGCATATGATACGGATAGACCCACCAAACCTGGTGTTACCTTTCCAGATTTTAATGTCAGAATTAATAACCCGGACGAACCTAAAATGATAAAAGAACCCAAAAGTTCCAATCTAACAGCTAACCATCTATTCGCACTAACGGAAGGATGATATGCACTCATGTTAACATCCAACTTATAGTGATTCAAGAAGGAAAACCTATCAACTTGGTCATATGCTTTGATCACTGAAACTCCACTCAAAGTTTCTTGAAAATGAGCAAAAATTGGTGATTTGGAAACAGACTCGAGTCTTTTTAACTCTCTCGAAGTGTAAAGATAGTACTTTTGAAAGTACCTGTAGAGAAAAAACATAGGAACAACAAAAAATGAAAACTGCCATGTAGTGTAGATAATAACTAGTATTGTAAATGAAACTTTAATAGTATTGTTGAAGAACATGGAAAAAACCCTAAAAAGTGTTTCATCAATTTTGTAAATATCAGAAGAAAATCTGTTCAAAATCCTACCAATAGGCGTGGTTTCAAAGAATTGCATTGGAGCTCTTAAAACAGCACTCAACATGGTATCATGTAAGTATTTAGAACCTGAGATAGAACACCATAACCATTGCACTAAAGAAGAACACATCACACAAAAGACACCTGCAATGCAAAATAAAAAGTAAATTCCCAAGTATTTCCACGGTTCTGGGTTGTAACCAAGTTTCGAATTAATTTCAGACCAATGCTTCAACCAAACATTTGCTGCAACATATAAACCCATTGCTGCTACCATGAATCCAATCATTATAAGAACATTGGTCCCACCGCAAGCTTTTGCATAAGTGAGATACACATCCCAACCCACTTTACCTTGCTCATGTTTCTCAGCTCTACCAGCAGAAATTTCTCTCTTTTCTTTGTTCACGATATCGGTTCGAAAATCTTCAATCTCTGCCTTGCTATCATCAAATGTACATTTTTTGACATCTTCAATCAACGTCGCAGAGCTAGTTTCCAATCTTTCTAATGGTAAGCTATTGGGTTTTGGTGTTATATTGCCAAAATTTTCTTTCGTTGAATTGTCTTTTCTACCAAATTCATTAATAAGTTTAAATAGGTCAGAATTATTCTTCTGAGCTATAATGCGTTCATAGCTACCTTCCTCTATTATTCTACCTTGGGTCAGCATGGTAATATGATCTGAAGCTCTTAAAACAGCCATACTGTTAGTAGCTAGAATTCTACATTTCTTCTTGAGCAAACCACTGGATCCAAGAACATGCTTAGTGATATGCTTTCCAACATGCTCATCAACAGCACTCAAAACATCATCCATCAAATAAACATCTGCCCTTGCATACACTGCTCTTGCCAACGACAACCTTGCTTTCTGTCCACCTGATAAGCTGATACCTTTTTCACCCACTTGTGTCTGGTCACCATCAGTTAAAATATCTAGATCCGAAAGCAAAGCACACGCTTCCAAAGTTTTCTGATAAAAATCCGGATCATATTTACAGCCGAAAAGAATATTCTCTCTAATCGTACCATTCATAATCCAAGCAGTTTGTGGAACATATGCAACAGTTCCTGCAATAACAACAGATCCTTTTGTTTTATGTAAGCTACCAAGGAGAGCTTGAATCAGAGCAGATTTACCTGAACCAACCGTTCCTAAAATGCAATTCAATTCACCCTTTTTTGCCATAAAATTGATGTTTACTAATGCAGTTTTGTATGGCTGTCTAGACCATAAAAAATCTGCGTCCCTGATTTCAACAGCAACATCATCATTTTTCGAAGTTGCAGGGAATCTCGTAATAACATCATCTTCAATTTCATCCGAGGTTAAAAATGCTGTTAATCTCTTCAACGCAACTTGTGATTCTATAATATTATTGATTGTCCATGGAAGAGCCATCAAAGGGAAACCAAGCAAGTTGAATAAAGCCAAAGCAGTAAAAACTAGATCTGTTGTCAGTGGCGTGTCTTTATACAAAACGATAAATAGACCAAATGTTGAACAACTAACAACAAACGGTGTGGAATTGTAGATGAATTGATTACCGGCTTGAAACACTCCAATTTTCTTCAAATTCTTTAGTTCCTTTTCATTTCTCACATAAGTTAACTTTTCCTTGTAGGGATTTTCCCATGCGTAAAGTTTCAAGGATTTGATGTTGTTCAAAATTTCGGAAATCAACCCGGTTCTTTCATCTTTAACTTTCATTTGTTTCTTTTGCAAATTTTTCTGATAATTATAAAGTCGTGTGTTCAATGGAATCGTGAAAAGTAACACGGTAACCCCAATCCACATTGAATTGCCTAGTAAATTGTATAAGGAAATCAAACATAAACTAATTTGAAACGGCCCTGACCATATCAATTGCAAATTTTGGCACAAGTCTTGTAATCTTTGTGTATCAACAGACATCAAATTTACAATATCTCCTGTAGTTCTTGAACTTCTTGCTTCAATAGAGAGCGTCAGTGACTTATTATAAACCATTGAAGTCAAAGAAGATTTAACTTTGATACCTGTATCGAAAACTCTTTCAAAATATTGATGTAATGCAGCTGTTTGAAGAACAGAAAGACTAAACATAGCAAAAACTATCATAAAACCTCGAGTCAATGGAATTGAATGATCGTCGTTATAATCATGGACAAAAACAATAAGATTTTTTAAAAGTTGCGGTTGTATGAATGCAATGCAGTCTTGAACAAACTTGAAAATACCACCGATAACAAAAGGCTTACCAAATGACCTAACTAATGATTTAAAAAGAGAAGGCGATCCTGGTTTGTTAAGTTCGGTAATCCAGCTTTTTTCTAACTCATCTGAAAGTACCTTTGATTTGAGTGATTTTGGCAAAGGAGGTAAATCAGACTGTAATAGAAACTTTTGATAACCTTTTTGCATCAATGGAGTCATCCAAGAAAAAGTGATTTTGCTGAAAATATTCGAATAATCGTAAATACTATAAGATTCAGTTGGGTCTAGCTTGAGATTTGGAGCAAAGAAAATTTCAAGCAGAACTAGTAGCGCACAGTTAATAGCAAAAGCTGTGGTTAAGAAGACTTCACTAGACGTGTAATGTCTCAAAGTCACGTTAACAACTCTGAATAAACCAATAATGGCTGCAAAAAACCAGAAGACTATCAACGGAGTTTGCGAGATGAATGATTTAAAATATTCGATATAAGTTAAGATCAGTCCAACAATTAATGCAATGAACGTAGTTGAAATGGATATCCAGGACGCATCTTTGTAAAGTGGTACCCCTGGTATAATATGGTGAGGGTTTGTACTAGTTTTGACCAAGATAGTAGTTTGAATCACAAGTTGTATCCCGATCAACATAATTTTCAGAAGTAAAACTGGACTTGTCTTTGAGCCAATGTATTTTCTTTGACGTAAACTTTTGATTTTAAGGCAACCATGTAGTATGAAATAAAAGGATAATAAATTCATCAATATACCGTTCAAAAAACAAGGAGAAAAATCTGACAATGGAGAAATGGCAGAGAATCCTTCACCATCATAGCAGCCACATTGAATTTGTTTAGTAGAATTATGAATGAAACCTAACTCTAGTTTATCAAATCTAAAGTTTTCACTTCCCCAAGTATAGGATAGGATAGAGTGATCATCTAACCTAGAAAGATATTGATTGAGGTCAAAAGTTGACATTTTGTAGTGCAAATAACTAGAAACTAGGTATATTGTACTTTTTTACCCTCCACTAAATTGTATGCAAATAGTAAAGACCAAGATCTTTTATGTTATAAACCTGTTGCTTAGTAATTCGATTGCTTGTGCATATAAGTTTTACACAAGCTCGCGTGTACGTACGTAATTCAAGCAGAACTAGCGCGATCAAAATCGGATTTTGCATGTAAATTCATGAATCACGTGACTTAAGTACACTTAATTATTGACTTTAGCAAATTGGAGCATCAAGATCTAATGGTAGGAACTGTTTAACAATTAAACGTTTACAAATTTTACATTGGCTCAGGCCCCTGAAGACGATACTTAAACTCATCAGTTGCAACTAGAATTTGTATTCAATCATGGCGAAGAGAAATGAGTCAATATTGCCTTTAACAACGGATGATATATTGAAAGAGACAACATCATCACTTAATAATAAGCATTTTGACAACTACTCAATAGCTGGATCTGTCAATTCTCAAAGTACATTACCTTCTATATCTGCATACGCTCAAAGACAATCTCAGAACAATAAAATTAGAAGAATACGAGATAATTTGAATTCAAGATTGACAGTACCGAGGTACTTCAAGCGAATGGTGGTGTTCAACTCACTAGATTTTGAGACCGCATTTTGGGAGATGGTTAATTTGATCCACAACCCTAAAAGGGTTTATAAAGCATTGTATTACCAGAAACATACAAAAAATAGATGGGCAAGAGACGACCCTAGTTTTGTTCTGATTCTATGCTTCTTTTTATTTATTTCAGCCGTGTTTTGGGGAATTTTATATACAAAAGGAACTTTGGGTATTTTGAAACTTGTTCTCTACATGGTTATTGTTGACTTTATTTTGTTTGGATTGGCTATTGCAACTCTCGGATGGATTTTGGCAAATAAGTTCCTTCTTCAACCAGATGCACAATCGATGAGAGATGTGTCTACTTCCAATTATATTAGTAGATACCTTTCATTTGATTCAATACTTGAATGGTCATACTGCTTTGATGTTCACTGTAATGCTTATTTACTCATTTGGTTGTGTCTTTATTGCGTGCAGTTTTTCTTTTTACCATTATTGAGAATGAATAATTTTATCTCTACAATTTTTGGGAATACTCTTTACTTTTTTGCATTATCTTACTATTTTGTTATTACGTTTTATGGGTACAATGCATTACCATTCTTGAAGAAAACTGAGTACCTACTGACACCAATAATTGCTTTTGCATTTATTTGGATTTTACTCACTGCATCTGGATTCAACATTGCCAACTATATGTGTAACGTGTACTTCGATTAGTCTTGATATGCTCAAGTCTTTTATTTATAAAAACAAATAGTGTTTCTTCAAATGAAGATTACCAATTACTTAAAATAAATGTTTTTTCTACAATTTCAATACTTTTGGTATCACCAACTTTTGCTTTGATACCCATTGAGTCAATACTGTCAAGAACTTTGCTGCACTTTACACATTTTCCAGCATCTCTTAATAAAAATTCATTACTTAGATTGACGCAATTGCTACTTAAATTCCCTTTTTGCACTTTGGTGTTGAAAATTTCCAGCAACGACATTGAAGAAGAGTGGATAGTATCGGATCGCCTTTCACTTTTTACAGTTTCATAAACAATAGCTTTTTTATTATACCAATAAAGCTGTTCAAAATAATGAGGTATGATCATTTCAGCAAAGAATGTCAAAAAATGTGTAGCACTTTTATTTGTTGACATCTGAGAGAAATAGTTTGCTCCCCTTATGAGAAAAGTTTCACACCGGATAATAAATTAACGCAAAGAGAAAATAACCTTGACTCATATACTTCTTACAGATACAAATTTATAAAGTTTTTTATTATTAAACATAAGCATCAGGTGGTATTTGGGACTTACTGTTAGCAAAATTTTGTCCAGCTATATTATAGTCCCAATTACTTTGTTGGCACAACATAAGAGCAAACTCTGGCTTCAATCTTGTTTCTTGCATAACTTTCAAAACTAACTGTTGCTGGGTGCTGTTAAGCCTTGAAACAACATCAGCCGGTAGTACACTTGATGATGAATTGACTCCAGATATTGGATCAATAGGAGTACTTGAAGTAGTTGGTAATGCTGAAGGAACAGATGCTACAGATAAAGATGGTTGTAAATCGTTATGATGCCAAGGCCTTTTATCTGAGTATTGTTTCACACATAACATATCTGATGCTACAATAAAGGCACCATTCGGTCCTGGGACAACGATGAATGTTCTATCAAAACCTCTCTTCTCCAAAATACCTTTTCTGAAACTATTCCTTGAATTGTTTCTATATCTGTTATTGTTGTTGAAAGATTTATTTGTTGGATCTTGAAATTGTTGCTCTGGTTGATCTACTTCTTCAAAATCACCATGAATGGTTATCATCATCCCACCTAGTGCAGGAAATGATATCGTTTCGATAGCGTAATTATTTGGGTTGATAGCTAAAGAATGCCTTGATTTGGGCAAACATTTGAATGCAGTTAAGATCTGTTCAGGACCTATAAATAATCTTACCATACGAGATTTTTCATTTGATACTCTTTTCAAATTTCTGGATTGTGAGGTGTAATTGTTCCAAAGATCCCCTGAGCTATTTGCATTATAATCTGTTATCACAGAGGAATCACATTGAAATGAAAATTGTGATTGTGGAGAATAAAGGGAAATCAGTTCCGTCCTATTCGTGTCCCAATAATTGAAGTAAGAAGACAAAAAATTTGTTGCAATTTTGGATAATTCTTCATTTTCAAAAAACATGTTTGTAGATTTAACTGGAAAAGTTAATATACTAGCGATTTTAGATTCATCTCTAACTTGATTACCATCAATCATAACTAATCTAGGAAAGAATGAAATGATTTTTTGTACTGATGTAAAATCCTGAGCTAATGGATTATTTGAAATAACCAATTCTCTTAATGAATTGAATTTATTCTTCAACCTATCAAAGAAATCAACCTTTTTAATGTTATTATTAGCTAATGCAATATTTTTGACATTAGGAAATTGTAAGCCTAATTCGCTTAACCATTTAGAATGATCGTCAATATTATTGTTACTCAAATTAACCGACTCAACATCAAGTTTCTGAGTATTTGCAACTTTCATTAAAGCTGGGAAAAATTTAGATGTAAGGTTAGCACTATCAAATAGGCCATTTTGAACTAATGTTGAATCATTTTGTAAATTTTGTAAATCTAACATTTTTATTTGTGGATTATACCTACTCAATAAAAAGTTCTTTAGCAATTCAATTGTATTTGTAGCCGAACTTGAGTTATTTCCCATACCTAAATCATCAACAATTCTAATATGTAAAGTTTGACCAGCAAATTTCAAACCAGTACATTTAACTAAATCATCTGCCTCCCTTTTAGTTTTGACTTGACCTTGTAATAACCTACCACTGGGATCAACATGTGTATTTTGAAGGTATATCCTTACTTTCCTACTTAAAAAATTAACTATATCTTGTTGTGGTGCATTATTCCAACCTTGAATTTCAACGGTAACCATATTTTGATTAACAAATTCATTAGCACGTTGTATAGTATGTGCACCATTGTTACCACTATAACCGCCATGTCCGCTTCTGTTGTTATTGTTAAAACCTCCACGTCCGCGGTACATCTATGTTTCGGTTTAGTTTATGAATGATAATGTGATGAGAGGTTGCTTTAGATGCCTGGGTATTTTTTTTTGAAGACAGTGCTTAGGGAGCTTAGTACGTGTCTCGATGAAAAATTCTTGGGAGCGCATTCATTGATTTATTTAAATTGAGTTCCACTAGCCTTGAAATTGTACGATTGATATTAAAAAATTAGAAAATTAAAAAACTATAAAATGGGTATAATACTAATTATATATCAAACTTGAGCCAGTCTAAGTCATCAATGGAAGGATCAGTTGGGATATTTTGTTTATTGTCAGAATCGGAAATTTTGGTGTTGCCATTGACTACACATTTGCTCAAACCAGATTTTGGATTATTGGACATTCTAATTGCATTCATTCCTGCACTTAAATTACTAAAATTTGTTGGTTTTTGATTTTGATTTTGATTTTGCAATTCTTGCGATGATTGTTGTTGTGTGGTAATATTCGAAGAATTAGGTGACTGAGGTGATGCTGAATTATTATTACTAGTGTGAGCAAATGTTACAGTCAAACCACCATTATTATTTGATGAACTATTTGCTGGTTGATTAGATGTGTAGGAAAGACCACGTTTATAATTAATATCTTGGTAAAGATTATAAGAAGAAGCAGAAGAAAATGAATTATTTCTTGAAATCGATCGTACAAAGGAATTGACATTATTGTTGGTAATATTATTAACAGGGGAACTAGTAGATTGATTATTCATTGTATTGAATGGAGAATATGCGGCAACAGAAGAAGGAGAATAAGGGGTACAAGGTGAAGAAGGATTTGAATTTTGTGAGGTTGATAAATTTAAATTTAATTTAGACTTTCTTCTCTTAAATTGAGGTATATCTTGAGGTTGAGCATGCGTTGATCCATTAACAACATTTGATGAATAATTTGGAGATGAAGCAGAGGAATTTGAAGATATAGGTTTGGGCAGTATTGGTACAATTTTTGTTCTATGGTTAAAAGAACTATTTATTGATGTTCCAGATTTTGAAAATGAAGATTTTGGTTGAATTTGAATATGATTAATATCATTACTCACACGTAAACCCATTGAATCAATATTAACATGAGATTTATTTGGTACACTTTGAGGGAAATGAAAATTATTAGAATTAGCAGAATTGGAATTGATACCAAGTTGTATTGGTTGATATTGTGAATTAATAGAAGAGGATAAATTTTTATAACCTTCACCTTGTTGACTTATTGACTGTCTTTTAGAATTCCTTTTTTTGATAACATCAGTTTTCAAAGATAATGGTCTCATTGTACCATGCAGTTTTAAAAATAATCCACATGCATTACATAGAATATTACCAGATGGGTCTTTACGCCATAAAGGAGTTTTAGTTGTACCACAATTGTTACATTTAGTTAAAGTTTTTTGAACATTTGATACAGGGGCTGAGGATGATAGTAAAGATGTTGATTTAGCAGCTGATTGACGTGCTTCAATCTGAATTTTATTTGGTAACATATTTGTTGTTGTTGGAGGTGGTGGAGTTTGTACAGGAGTTGTTGAAGAATTTGAAGAAATAAGAGATTTTGGTGCAATAGTTGAAGGAGCAGTATTTGGGGGTGAAATTAGCAATTCTTTTGAAGATTTTTTCCTTACTATTTTATCACTTGAACCTAATTTTGTAAACTCTATTGGTTCAGATTCTCGATTTAATCTTTTCAATTCAGACATTATATCAAAATCAATATTTGAATTTAATAAATCATTATCATTTCTAAAATCCATTAATTCAGAGAAACCATTACCTGTAAGATGCGATGGGTTTATTGAAGTTAAAGTATTGTTGATAATATTCGGAGATTCTTCCTCCATTGAAGTTGGTGTAATTATATGACCTGTAGTGTTAATATTTTTACTCAAATTATGAGGTGTGATTTCCTTATTTGAATTTTCACTTTTACCTTTGAAAGAGGCAAAGTTTGAAGGTGAAGCAGTTATTGGAGTGAGAAGGTCAAGTGAAACTATATCTTCATTATTAATATAATTATAATTTAAATCTGAATTTAATAGATATGAAGTAAAATTTGATTCATCATCATTATCATTATCATTATCATTATCATCGAAAACAGACATTTTATTGATAAAAGTATTAGAAGTTGAAATTGATGAAAGAGAAGCTGAATTTGTTGCATCTGTGCTATTAGTTTCACTTTTTCTTAATTTTAAATTAGATTCACGTACTTGACGATTTTGGATACGATCATAAAGAGGTATTAATTTCTTTGCAGAACTATACAAATCCCAAATTGAAGGTGTAAATCCATCGTCATTTATAGATGAATTTTGAACTGAAGTTGTTGACAATTTTGTTGAATCAGCAATAACTGATGAGTCCTTCGACTCTAGTTTCTTTTTGTCCAGATCCATAAATATAAGCTTGTGAAATCAAAAGACTATGCTTGTTATTAAATGAGGAGTGACAGTGGGATCTATAAAGGGCTGAATAAGAGGGGAAAGGGGATAAAGTAAGCTAGATACAGCAAAAGTGAGCAAGTGAAAGAGTAGAAATCGATAGAGAGACAGAGACAGAGACAGAGACAATCCAGAAAGACAATCCAGAAAGACAATTCAGAATGACAAACAAATTCAGCATGCAAGAGCGGGATAATTGATGCGAATTCTCACTCTCGCGCTGAGTAGTAGAGTAAGGCTTAGTGATAGCTCGCGGTGACATAAATTACAGACAGCTGCATTAGGCAGGCAACTGTATGCACACTGACAGAGAGGCAGACACTGAGTAGTAAGTCATAATAGACTAGTCAGTCAGATTGAGACTCTTGAGGCTGGAAAAGAAACGGTAACTCCGACCTCCCCCTTCCCCTACGCCAGTCCTCTCTTCAAAACAGCCAACATCCTCATTTCCCTTTTCTTTCTCCCGTGCACCAGCCTTGAGTCACGTCAGACTTGCGTGGCGAAGTTGTTGCGTCGCCGACGCTCCCTTTCACTTTTCACTTTTCACTTTTCACTTTTCACTTTTTTTTTCTGCGGCCTGTGGTTGACAAGTCTGTCTGACTTGACTCTATTACAAAACTTGACTCTGACTCTGACTCTGACACATTTTGACTCTGGAGTGCTAATAAACACTGAGATCAGACAGAATTCGAATACAGTTGATTATATAAATTTGGATACACATATTATAACTACTGAGCAATAACTTGCATTGCTACTTCCTCCTCCCTCTCTCCATCTCCCTCTCCCTCTCCCTCTCTCTTTCACGCCTTTGTCTTTCTTCCTCGTCAAGTAATGAAAGTCGTATAGTTTCTTCAATCATCAATTGTTCGAGTTGTTCTGCTTGTGTTCGGCTATTCCGAATATCTCTTTGATTCCTACTACCTTGTCCTGTATTACTTTGTATTAATTCATCTTCAATAGAATCACCAGTTAAAAGTGATGTAGCATGCATAACAGTTGCAGCTGCTGACCTTCTTGCCATTCTACTCCTTGCCATAAATAATTTTTGTTCCCAATCTGGTCTTATATCATCAACTCCGATTGGTATACTTTTAACAGAATCATTTTTTTCCAAAATTTCATTATCTTGAAATTCATTTGGTTTAATATTACTATTTAAACCAACTTGAAAACCTGGTTCAGGTGTATAAATAACTGAAAATGTTTCAGTTGCACAAAATGGGCATCTAACTGATTCACTAATAAGTTTCTCTGGATCATTATTTAAATTTGAATCATTTTCAGAATCATCATGTGGAAAATGAGGATCTGCTCTTTTCAATTGAACAAAACATTCTGTACATATTGTTTGTCCACAGCATGTTGTTTTATTAAGTTTCTTTGGATAATAGAGGAAACAAATTGGACATTCATCAGAATTTTTGTAAATCTTTAAAAGTAAATTATCATTTGGGGTATTTTCATCTCTTTTCAAATCATCTACTGGTAATTTAAGATTCCTCTTAAATTTATTATTTTCAATTAATTGAAGTTCAGCAGTTTTCTCCTTTAATTTTAATTTACGAATTTTACTTTCACGACGTTTGATTGATTTATGTGATAGATGTAATTTATGTTCATTAGGATCTTCAGTTAAATCAATCAAATCATCTTTAGTTATTTCAACATGTAATGTTAAGTTTCCCTTTAAATAATGTAATAGTTTTTCATCATTCCAATTTGAATCAAAATCTTGTAATGGTGTAAAAAATGGTGAAAGTTGTCTAGAGCTAATTAATCGACGTACAATATCAGTATTATATTCAAGTTCATATTTATAATTCCCATGGGGGGCAAAGTATCCACCATCAATATTTTCATTCATACGAACAACTAAATCAAGCATGTGTTTTGTCCTTAATTTAATCTTTTCAATTTCTTTATCCTTGGTATTTTTATTAAAATTATATTCATTCCTTGAACTATTTGAACCAAAAATTAATTCACGTGTAAGTGAATCCAAGTCATTTGAATTTAAGGCACTACGATTAGTAGTAGTACTAAAACTTGAATTAACAAAACTATTCTCTTTTCCTACAGTATTGCCCATCAGTTAATATTTTTTTTTTTTGAATATTATCTTAAAGTTATATTTTGGTGGTGTTGTGTTGTACTACAAGGTAATGCAAGGGAAAATGACTTTTAATTGTACCTGAAATTAAAGTGTAACTATAGATGCTTCCACATGACTGACAGGCCGGGACTGCTAAGTTTATTTCCGCATTAAATGCGCGCATGATCCGATAAGATTACAAATTATGTAAGCTAATGACAGTAACAACTATACACACACACTATGTGAGTCCAAGACCGAGACCAACAGCTATGCCAAGGATAGCACCAAGAAGGAATATAGTGAAAAGAACAGTACTTAATATTTTAACCCGCCTTGGGAACCTGCCAAAGACTGAATCTGCTAAACCTGTTGCAATTACCATGTAAAATGGAGGTGCAAGTAAACTTGCTAAAAGTAAAAAATAAATGATTTTATTTGGACATTTTTTTATAGGTGTATTAGTGTAAATGATTGAAGCTGAATTTTGAAGTAAATTATCTTTTGAACTATTTGAAATATTTGAATCATCTGATATGTTATTTGTATTTGATTTTTCACTATATGAAGTTATATCAACTAATGCAGGTAAACTTGCATGTCTTTTATTATTTGGATTAATCATTGAAGAAGTGGAATGATTTGCAATCTTTAAATTTAGTTGAGAAGTTGTATTCTTATTTTTGAAGTTATTATGTTTATAAATTGTGAAAATTGGGTCATTTTCAACATCAACATTTTCATCATTTTCATCATTTTCAAGTATTGGTAAAGAATATGAACTTTCTTTGATTTCATCTATTCGATTATGTAAAAAATCTACTGTATTAATTGTTTGTTGTGAAAATCTTGAATTTTTTGAGTATCTATTTTGTTGTGGTGATTGTGAAACTGTTGATTCATTAAATATACTTACAGAATTTCTTTGTAAATTTCTAATGAATAAAGACGTGTTGTTATTTTCTGAAGATGAAGTAGTTATATCTTGAGAAGCTATTGTTGAAGCTGAAAGAGTAGAATCATCATGTGATTTGCTTGAATCTGATTTATTATTGGAATTGTTGAATGAATTATTACCTGAATCACTACCATCACTACTATCACTGCCATCACCATAATTATTTGAACCAGAAGCTATTCCGTAACTATTCGAATTTGGTGATCCAGAATTTGAATGTTGTGCGGTTTTATCATGAGTATCATTTTGAATATTTTGAATATTTTGATTATTTTGATTATTTTGAGGTACTTGACTTTTTTGAGATGATTGACTGATATGAGGTATTTGTGAATTTTCAACATTTTTATTGACATAATATATTTCATCATCTTCAACAGTTGGAAGAGGTGAAGATACAACAGATTTACATTTGTATTGATAAAAATAAGGAGTTGAAGAATTGATTGAATTTCTTTTATTAAGTCGTCCTAATATATGCATTCTTTTCTGTTCTGCAGTAATAGAACTTCTATTTGAAGTTAAATCAATTGAATTATTTGATATATGAGAAAAATGAGAATTATGAGAAGTATTTGTTATGTCTGCTAAAGAATTATTTGAAAGGGATGACAATTTTGAACGAAGTGTTTTTATACTACGATCATAAAGTGGTGAACAAGTAGCTGTACCAGTTGAACCTGATACTGGTGAAAAGAAGAGATTATTATCATTGAAAAGTTGTGATTCGACTGAAAGATCAGAGTTTGAACTAAAAGAACCAGAAGATGATGATTTTTGTAAAAGATTTTCCTTATCGTTATAAACTATAAAATCCTGCTTCTTTAGAGTAGTCATTGCCAAAAGTTGAATTTGAAACTTGAAGAGAAGAGAATATAAATCATTAAAATTCAGATGTATATAGAAAATACACAAGAAATAATTGATTGTGAATTATCAATAATTTACTAGGCCTTTTTCTGAAGCGCGTTGTTTTCCTTTTTCCAGATTAGCTAGTTATATTAAGTCATAAATAAATATGGAGAAAATATTAGATTACAGGTCAAGTGACGAGGAGTTTGAAGATGAAGTAACTACTTCACAATCATTACAATTACCATTACCATTACCTTTACCTTTACCACCAGCTGAAGTACATGCACAATATGCAAGGAAACCAGTTTACTTTAACGCCTCAAATTCCACTCGCCAACAGTCTCTTTTCATCTACGCAGAGCTCGCTCCAGTTCCAGAATCGTCCTCACTCGTCGCCTGGCTTCTCGCTGCACAGCGCGCCCTCGCTGCCCACGGGGTTCCCCTCCACTCCCATGGCTCTGCCCCCCTCCACGTCTCCCTCGCATACAACACCCCGATACTGACCCACTCCTCCCAAGAATTGCTCCCCACAACACTCCCACAACTCCCACCCACGCTCACAGCAAAGGGCCCATTACTTCTACTTCCTGCCCGCGACATGCTCTGTGTCGCGCTCCCACTCGTAGAATCTTCCGCCCACGCCCTGCGAAACGCATTCGCCCCGCTCGCTGCAGCCTTGCACGTGAACCCAGAGGCAATCCCGAGAACTCTGCATGTTTCCCTCCTCTACCTGGAAGCAACAGCTGCTGATATCACTGAAAGTTCAATTCAATGTATCTTGCCACCACTCCCGGAAAGCATTCCCTTCACCCTCACTGATCCACCTATATGCGTGTCACGTGGTCGCCGCGTCGATCGAATAGGGAGGCTCGCCAATTTTCGCGGGGAAGCGTAATTACTTCTTACTTATTATTATAATATGTCTAAATGCATTTATTAGGTTCACTTTAACGCCATCCATTCAATATCAATTCATCAATTTTTATAACAAACATGAATAATCCTAATTCAAATATAGATCCATCTGATCCATTGTACACGCCCACTCCTAAAATTGATATTTCCAATCTATCCGAACAAGAACTCAAATTATACAAACTTTATGGTAAATTACCGAAAACGAGTGATGTATTACGCAATAAACTTAAAGATCGCAAATTCTTTGATTCTGGTGATTATGCAATGTCAAAAGCTCGTGGAAATGTCCATGTAGAGCCTGAACAAGTTGGTGTACTTAATCCATTGAAAAATCCAGAAATTGAAAATGTGGCTCGTATTAATAGAAATTCTGTCGTTGGTAGTGTATCTAATATTCATGTTGCCAAAAAGTCAAATCTTGAAGAATAATTTTCTTATTTACTTAACATTTTCATTATCCATTTTATCTAATATTAATATATTTTTATGCCTTTTTTTTATAAGTTAAATTCCCAAAACGGTAAATTAAGTTTTGAAGTTAGCAAATTGGGGAAAAATCAAATTGCTTGCACGCGCGAACTCCAAAGCTTGCATGTGCACATAAGCGCTAGCTAGCTTTTTGATCAATTTCACGCGTGCTAAATTATTCACCGATTAAATCCCCAATTAAAATCAATATTACAATCATTTAATTAAAAAATAATTTCAGTCAATTGGTCCATTCAAAATGTCAACAACATCACAAGTGTATAAAGCTACTTATTCACAAATTGATGTTTATGAATCCGCTGTTAATGGTCAACCATTGATGCGTCGTTGTGATGATGATTGGGTAAATGCAACTCAAATAATGAAAATCGCTGGTTACGCAAAGGCTCCACGTACTCGTATACTTGAAAAGGAAGTTCATACTAAAACTCATAGAAAAGTTCAAGGTGGTCATGGAAAATTTCAAGGTACTTGGGTACCTTTACCATTTGCTCGTGAATTAGCAACTCGTCATAATATTGACCCCCAATTAATTCCTGTTCTATATTTTGATCCTTCACAACATCCTACATTACCAAATAAAGTCAAACAACCAAGGATCAAATCTCAAATTCAACAGCAACAACAGCAAAAACTACCACAACAACAACAACAACAACAACAGCAACAACAACAGCAACAACAGCAGCAGCAGCAACAACAACAACAACGACAACAACAACAACAACAGCAAAATTCATCAAGAAAATCTTCAGTTTCAATTCCAATAGCTTTGAAAAGACCGTCCACCGAATCTTACAAACAACAAAAAAAACTTTCTTCACCACAAAAAGCTGTAAAAGATATAAGAGATCTAACTGAACCTCAAACACTACCCCCAACTTTTGGAATGTACAATTCAACTCCTGATAATTCTAGTCATATAAGTATTAATTCAAGACATCATTTGAAATCACATTCTTTTTCAACGCTACCATTACCCACAACAAACCCTCATCAACAGTTTCTCCAACAACAATACGCACAACAACGGCAGCAACAGCAGCAACAGCAACAGCATGTACAACAATTACAACAACAACCACATTATCATGTTCAAGACGTATACAACACTCCAACATACCCAACTCAACACAGGCACCAACGATACCACTCCACACCACCTGTTACTCAGGATAATGCAGAATATTATACATCAGAAATGTTAAATTTCATTGTCAATGGCACACAAATCCCTGATTTTTTACTATATAAACCAGTTGACTTTGATATCAATCGTCCACTTGATGATGAAGGTCACACACCTTTGCATTGGGCTGCTGCATTAGGATCTTTAGAAATTATTAAGCTGTTAATTGATGCAGGTGCAAATACTTTATTAACAAATAATCAAGGGGTTAATCCACTTTCAAAATTAGTAAAATATATGAACTCTTACGACTTGCATAATTTTCCCGATATTTTAGCATTATTAAAAGATTGTTTGGTGGTACCAGATTTAAACAAACGTACTCCATTACATTATTTAATGGAAATATACTTTGAAGATAATAAAGCTGATGCCGCTCGTTATTATTTTTTTGAAATCATAAAATTTGTTAACATTCAACAACAAACAGCTGAATCACTTAATCATATACATGCTGTTGAAATTAAAAATAGGAGGATTCTTCAATTATTACTAAATCATAGAGATGCAAATGGTGAAACAGCTTTACATATTGCCTTGAGATTAGGTAATAAAGAATTTGTAATCCATTTATTACGATTTGGTGCTGATAAAAACTTAATTGAATCAAATATACCATTAGATCTCATAAAGGAAGCACATATAAATGAAAGTTTTACAAATTCAATGAATTTAAGTGTTGATATGGATATGTCCGTTATAAGTACTAATCCTTTAAATGATTCAGATGCTTATCAATCAAGTTTTATTCAAAATGAATCAAAAAATCCATTCTTAGTAGGTGATTTTAAAGATTCACCGCAAACAATTGTAGCTGATCGTTCTCCATTAATTAATTTCAATAATACCCCTAGAAATACCCTCTCAGTTCAATTACCCTCAGATAATAAAGAAAATATTCCACTATCTTTATCAACTCCTTTTACATCAAATGGCAAAAATCATACAATAAATTCAATTATTGATGGTGATGATACTTTTATTGATGACTCCATGGTAGATAATACAATGAACTTAATTTCCAATTCAAAAGAAAAGGAAACCAATAATGTTGATTCAGATTTGCTTCGAATTAAACCTTCAAATATTAATAATGATATGCTTGATGAATTTATGAACAAATTGCCATTAAAAATTAAAGAATTGAAAAACTCCATTGATAACAAAACTGATACTATCCATCATAACATTGAAACAATAAATAAACTCAATATTGAAATTTCATCAACTCAGCAGAAAAATCTCAAATTATTGAAAAAGATACATAAAATTGCAAATCCAGATTTACCAAAAATTAACTTTTCGAATATGTCAAACTCTTCAATTGAAACTATATCCAATTTTGCTGTAACTAATTTCAATAAAATTGAAGAAACTTTGTTTGGGCGGCATGATCGTCTATTCAATATCTATGAACGCTCTCAAGCATTAGATGTTGCTAAACTTGTCAACACTGAAGAGGAAAAAATTATTCAAGATGATCATCCTGATTCTAATGATAGGAAAATTGAATTGGCTATCAAACTAGCCTTGAAGCAAATCCAACGTCGTAAAATTATGGAAAATACACTTGACATCTATCTACGACAAGGTAATTCAGATTTATATAATAATGATTTTGTTTTCGATGAAAATGTTATCAATGGTTCAATAGGGTTGAAAAATAACAAGAATATTGAAAATTTCAAACGTATAACATCTAAAATTGAAGTTTACAAAATGCTCATTTCAAAAATTTGTGATTTACCAGTTTCTGAGATCAATGGGGATTTGCTAAATGAAATTGAAGAAACTTTAACTTAAACTTTGTATAATATAGACTTTATTTATAAATTTTTTAGATACCTATTCATTAAGATGTTCAATCTTACCACCAATTGACCAAATTTCGGATTCATCTTCGAATTGATCTGAAAACATGACCTCTTTATCGCCCCCTGCATTTATCCTTTCTCTTTCGACACCTGCTAAACGAACTGCAACTCTTCTAATATAGTCAGTAATTGAACGGACTTGCAAAGTGGTCTCAGCAACAGTGATTAAAGTTGTTGCACCATTAAGACTATCAATCCATTCGTTAAACCTTTTGTTGCCTTCATCTTCAACTAAATTCAAAATCGCAATTATAGCTTTTTCAGCTGCAAGTTTCACCGGTAAGATCGGATCACGAACGCATGAAAAAACAGAGGGGATAAGAAGGTCTAGATTAGGAGCAATAACTTGTTCATACTGGTATCTGCATACAGTCCTTGTAACAACTAAAGATAATCTTCTAGTATCTGGTGAATTAGATGAAGGTTTAGTCATTGAAAGACATAACTGATTTACCAACTGGCGAATAATAGCTGCATCGACCCCAGAAACTTTATCAAGTGAAAGTAAAAACTTACCAATAGCTGTAGTAGCATTATCCGTCAAATATGGTTTTGGTGATTTTGATGTTCGTACTATAAAATCACCAATCTCGCCGACCAGACCGGAATCAAAAACAGCTTCAGCTGAATCCTTCAAGAATGCATTTAATGTTAAGATTGCAAAGCTTGCTGAATCTTCATCTTCCAAACTAGCACTAAGAATCTTGTCGTTTAGCATATTTCTCAATTCAGACTCTCGCAAAATTCTTGAAAGCGATCCAACTAGTTTTGCATATGCAATAGCCGCATTTTCTCCGGCTGTGTCATTGAACATTTCTTGTTCAATCAACGTCATAATACCATTCTTGCTTGCTTCACTCATCTTAGCACCAACTTTATCAACAATTTCCAACAAGGCTTTCAAAATTGCAGTCTTGATTGCAACGTTCTCAGCTTCAACTGCCTTTGCATTATTTAACAGTTCAGTAATTAATGGATCTATCTTTGGTTGATATTTAATCAGCGTACCTAACGCCTTGGCAGCTCTGGTTCTCAAGATTTCACTAGATGGATCACTTAAGGATTTAATAAAGGTACGTTGAAGTTGTGGAATAAATGGTAACAAAAACTGAGGGATTTTGGCAAATAATTTGTTTAATGCAAGCAAAATTGCACTCTTCACATCACTACTAAATCTTTCTCCAATAACTCTGATCAATGGGCCAACAATGGTAGTAACAAAAGGTTTCAAGCCGTCAGCAGGTGTGTTATCAACAACAATCGAGATACCATTGGCAGAAACTTCTCTTTGTTGTGGATTGCCATACATCAACCCATGTAGAAATATTGGTAATACACAACCGGCCCCTTTTGGTAAAGTAAAAGCGTAAATTTCTTTTTTATCATTTTGAATAAGAGATAAAGTTTGTTGTGCTGGTAGAACCAACTTTTCCAACATTTGCTTTGATTGCTTCTTGATCAAAATAGATAATGTTTCAAACGACTTCTGGGCAATTTCTTCATTGTTATCGTTTAACAAATAAATGCATTGTACAACAATGTCCTCAGTATAGATGGAATAGTCAAGTGTAGTATTTTGAAAGAATTGTGGTAAAACATCAAAAATGATGTTCCTTTTACTGATGTCTTCATGTTTCATCAACGACAAAATTTGCTGTAACAATGGATGGCAACCTTCTTCAGAATCAACTGAAAGCAATGTCTTTGTTAAGGCATCATACAACTCATTTTTCTCACCGAGCTCCTTAGAAATACCATCTACAAGGGCATTGATGATAGTAGAGAGGCGTTTGTATAGTGAACGACCAGCAGCTTCAGCTAAGGTACCAATTGCGCGACCATTGATAGGAGGTGATAGCAGAGATGGAATTAAGATTGGGAAAATAACATCAGATTTGGTAGCCATAATTTCTTGCAATGCAGAAAGTGCATCCTCAGATCCGTCACTAGAGTTCAACATTTCAAGTAACTGTGGAATAACCTCGTCTACAGCTGAATTACCAATGGAATCTTGTAATGAGTCGAAAACTTGTGCAGCAGCTTCCCGAACACTTGGATTAGCGTCAACTAGTGCATCCTTTACAATGGACACAAAAATATCTTGGTGTGCAATAATGTTATCTGTGGAAGTAGAAGTAATGATTTCGTGAATAGCAATACAAATACCTTGTTTAGCATCGGAATCTGCACTGATCATGTTTTCCTTTAATGTTGGTAAAATTTGCGATAATGCATTACCTCCAACTCTTCTAATCATATCACCCAATGTTGTAGCAACAATGTTTCTTTGAATGTCATCAGGGGATGCAAGGCGACGAACAATAATGTTAAGTAATGTGGATAAGATCTCTTTGATGGTTTTTGGAGTATTGGCAACCAAAGCTTTCCATATGTTAGCAGCAGTTGCACGCACACCGCCCGAAACATCAGATCTACACACAAATAATGATGCCAAAATCGCGTTTCTCCTTTCATCACCAAGAACTTCGTTAAATGCCTTTGCAACATTTTTAGAGAGTGAAACATCGTCAGATAACTCTTGTTTACCACTGATACCAGAAATCTTGAACAATAGTTCTCCAGTTAGTTCCAACGAAGACAATCTAATACGAGCATTGTAATCGGAAAGGCCCTTCTCTAATTCTGGTAACAATAAATCAACTGCTTTCTTTGCATAATTATTCACAATCAAACGACCTGTGCGTAATGAAACATCTCTGATTTCTTCATTATTGTCTGCTAAACCGGATAGAATTGGTGGAATCGTGGATGATAGATACGGAGCAAATTGAGACCCAAAACACACCGGTAAGAATAAAAGCATCGGCATAAAACCTTCACGCACATACGCTTTGGAAGAAGTAGTCCCATTAATAATGATAGGAAGCAATTCTTCCAACTTAGAGATACCAAGTCCACTAATAACCTCTGCTAAAGCTTGAGCAGAGCCTAGTCTATTACTTGGTTTCTCCTCATCTGATAGTGCCGCAATTAACTGTTGAATCAATGTCGGAAATCTTTCCTCACCTAATTTTTCTACTAGGGAACCTAGAGCACGAGCAGCAGTGGCACGGGTTTGTGGCACAGGATCAACAACAGCATCCATCAATTCGTTGATCAATTGAGACAAATACGGCATTAAATCATTTGAATCTACCAAAATAGCCATATTTCCAACAATCTGACATGCCTTCTTTTTTGTGCTTGCAGATCTGTCTTGCATACCTCTATTTATAACCCGAATAATTAACGCTAAAGAAGGTCCGTCAATATAGTGAACAAACTGAGTATTAATTAAAGCATCAAGAGCATCATTTGTGTATCTCGTAGGATCACCAATTGCTTTTAGCAATGTTGGAACCAACTCTTGAATTTCCGGATTTCTAATGACTTCACCAAACTTTTTTAGTGCAGCATCTGCTGCTTTTCTAACTTCCTTATGAGAATCGTTTAAAACACCAACAATTTCTGGAATGATATCAGGTAATGACGAAGAAAGCTGAGCTGGATCTAAGTATGCCATTGAACCTAGTAATTCTACTGAACCCTTTTTGGTTCTCCAAGCGAAGTCTTCCAAGTTATTGATCGCAAGAGGAATCATCTTTTTGATACCATAACTGGTGGTGTTTTTCATAATAATTCTGGCCGCATAGTTGGTAGCTTCTCTAACCTCTTGTGATGAATCGCCAAAACTTTTTAATACAATTGGTAGAATCTCAATGACGTACGGTTCAAACAAAGGACCAAACGATTGAGAGATGCATTCAAATGCAAACAAAACAGATTCTCTCTTACGATTATTTTTTTTGTCATCAGAGGCTTCAGTCAAGTTTCTGATGATATCAAAATCACTCAACGCCTTTATACCTACACCTCTCGCCAAACCGGCAATACCATATGCAGCACCTCTTCGAATAGCTAATGAAGCATCAGAAAATAGTTTTTCAAAAAGATCTTCAATATAAGTTGACAAATTAGACCTAATGAATGGAACAAGAGGTGAAATACAATCAGATACTGCATATTGAACATCTTCAGACGGCGTGTCCAAAGATTCTAGCAATTTGGAAAAAATAGACTCAACTCTTATATCAGTTGGATCTAGATGCCGTGCAAGAGATCCATACAAAATGATAACAGATTCCTTAACCATATCTTGAACTTTTGACTTTTCATCCTTCTCAGCAAGACACTTTTCAAAAATTTCGATCAAAGTCTCGACATTCTTTTTGCCATTAGTCTCAATTATTTTCAAGCCAGCTTCTTGTAATTCCGATCTGACCATTAGCTCTCTATCACCTAGTGCTCTGTTTTCAATTAAAAATCTAAAAACTTTAGACACTTCATAAGTCTCAACAAAAAGTTTTGCAGCATTTTGAATAACTAGAGCAACACCACTACGTTGTTCCCATCTATCTTTCTGAACAATAGAAGTTTTCAGAATCAATCCAAACTCATCAACCTCTGGCGTTGGTGGTTTGGACATGGTGTTGAATAGAGAAAGCAACTCTTCAAGAGTACTCAAAAACAATTCACGAGAGTCCAGCTGGCATAAAGAGGCAGCAATAGCCTTAGCAATAGAAATTCTAATACCATTATCGCTGTTACCTAAATAGTCTATTAATTTTGCAGGTACCGTCTCATCTAACTGTAAATTTGATTCGGACCAGATAGTGGCTGCAATTTCTTTATTGTTGGTAACATTATCGTAACAACAGATCCACAACTCTTCATTAAAATGTAAATCACTCAAGTCAAATTCCTGATCAAGTGCTTCTAGAATAGTTGACCTAACAAAAACAGTAGGACTAATCAATGATTTCATGATTATTGAAAGATCTTTATCACTAATATTCAATGCAATATTTTGGCATAAGGACAAAAAACAATCTTTTGCTATTTTCGCCTTTGGTGGCAGTGTCAGTAATTCTAGCAATAATTCGATAACAGTTGTTCTAGGTATTGAAGAGTCTTCGAATGAATCGGAGTTTGAAGATATAATTTCCAAAGCTAAAGTTAGCTGTTCTTCTTCCAATGCCTCCTCTGAAAACTCGCTATTAATCTTGGTTTGTTTCTTTCCATTTTTCAATATATAGTTTTTACCGTTTTCGATAACTTTGACTAAAAGTGGCAGAACGTACATTAAGGTCAAACTTTTGAAAAGTGATTTATCTGAACATAGCTTCAAACTAAACAACTGGGAAGACAGTAAATCATCCAATGGTTTACCTGTAAATTTTTCTGGAATATACTCAACTGAATGCAATCTCAAAGTCGAAGAGCCAATAAATTTCATACTTGAGGTACCAGTCAAGCTATCAGTAGAAACAACTTCAGACAAGGTGAGAAAGCATGTTGATGAAAGGGGGCCAGTTAGTTGAATAGCTACTTTAGATTGTAGTAACTCTAAAATACAAGAAATAGCAACAGGAAACCAATTTTTAGTGCCGTTATCAATTTTGGCTGCTTGTTCAGATAAAGAAATAATGATCTGCAAACCGCGGCGCAACTTCAGGTATTGTTTATTAATAGTATCTCTAATGCATCTTTCCAAAGAAAGCTGTTCATTAACTTTAGCTTGCTCGTCTTTTGTGAGTTTCCTTGCGATTTTGTTTTTGGCTTCAAGTTCTTTGCGCACACTTTGTTCCCATTTCAAAGTTTCCGCGTCTTTAGACTTAGCAATGTTAACAGGTGTCTTAGTAGCTAAAACATCCACAACTAGCTCCCCTTCCTTTCCTCTCCATATATCCAACATTTCACTATCATAATTTAAACTAGATACAATTGATATGTCATCTGAAATAATCTTCGTTAAAATTGGGACAATAGCACCAGGTGCAAAAAAGGAAATCACCGATGTTGTTCTGCATGCAGCTTCAAATAAGCCATTCTCTAATATCTTGGATGATGAATCAACAAGTATAGAAGCAACTTTATTGGTGATTTCTTGTGCATATTTAGTAACAACGTTTCCTGGATCAATATGACACTTTTGACATAAATAAACCCATCTATTGGAGTTAGAGTTTAAAATTTTGTGTTCGAACGGAATTAAAAGTTCAATGAGGTTTTTTTCTAACAAAAGCTGGTTAATGCCATCATAAAAATGAATGGTAGAAGATAGTGCAGAAGGAAGGTATTGGTAATCTATGTTGAGTTCTTTGTCCATTGGACCTTCATTGATTAAATTATTCACAGCAGAAACTAAAGAAGTACCTATAACTTTTTGATTGCATTCGTAATACTTGTGCAACATCTTTCTTGCCATTATTCTAGTTTTTGCACTGAAATTTCTAGAAATAGTCGAGAATAATAAAGCAAAACCAAATTGAGCAGAAGGTTCTTTTACATGTCTAGAAACAGCAAAAAGAGATCTTACGTACCATTCTTGAATGTCAAAAGTAGAAAGTTTGCTTATAATTTTTTTGTTAATAAAACATGACATTTGTGTTTCGGTTTCTACCAAGGTTTTATTGATGAGTTCAAAATTAATCAACTTTTGATTAAGCTCCTCTTGGTCATAGGACTCAATCAAATAAAATAAAATTGCAATAGAAGCATAGCAAGCAGTAAGTAGTTTGTTATTCATTGAGGGTAAAACCGCAACTGTGCATTCTTCGATAGTTTTCAATAACGAATCCACAACACCAGAATTCAAAACCTCAAGAACTGCAGTTTCATTTTCCTTATTAAGTGAAGTCTTTAAGATGGAGGAACTAAAAGATGTGGTCCATGCAATTCTAGCAGGCAATTTCGTTTCATTCACACCCGCTATGAGTAAGTTGATGATAGTGGACTTAGATTCAAATTCAACATTACTGGCAATCAAATGTGTAAATCTTGTCATTAAGATATCAAGAAGAAGGGATAATGTAACCTCATTCGTTTCTTTCGAGATGAGGGGTAATGTTAAGTTCATGATTTTCTTCGATGTCTCAATATAGTTCGAAGCAATGTGATTGAAGATATTCAGTATTAAAGCTTTATGCGCAATAGCCGAGGGAGATAATGTTTTGAAGATTTTTAACAATTCGTTCACAAATTCGTTTAATACTTCACCATCTGTTTCAAGCTTGTTAAAACTTAGAACAATTGTCAGAGTTTCTGCTGCACCACTTTTAACAGTCTCCTTTGTTGCCTTCAAAGAACTGAACAATTGACTTTGAAATTTGGTTTTATGGAGACTAGTTAGAACATTGACAGATCTATAATTCGTACCTCTAAAGATTGATGGCGAGAAAAAAGCAAAAGTCAATTCAGAGTTTCTCAATGCTGCTTTTTCTAAACCGGGAATAATGATCGTTTGAAAAGATTTCTCACTGACAATGAACTTGAAATACAACTCCAACAACTTGAGCGAAATAGGATTTGGATTGATTTTCGTTGTCAAACAAATTTTAACAAAAAATTCATTAATCTTGTCTTCCTGTAACTTTAAGGATCCTAACATTGAACTATTAATTTCATATGCTGATAAAGCAATAAGACCTATTATTGAAATAATTCCTGACACAGGTAGTTTATCATTTAATGTAAAATCAACTAAAACTTCCAAATTCTGTGGTTTACCTTTAATAAGTCTTTTCAAAGTTGTGACTGTAAAAGCCTTAAAAGAAGTAATTGCTTTCGAATGATGAATATCTATTTTAGCACGTTGTTGACTATAGTTAGTGATCAATGTAACTAAAGTGATTGAAGAAGAAACGTAAACTTTGAGTAATGACAAAAAACAATCTGTATCTTGAGCGAAAAGAAGTACATTATTATTCCATGTCATTAAAACTAAAAGATCTCTCAATGCAATAGAGTGGTTAGCATGTTTTGCTATGAATGCTAGAATATTCTTGGAGTATCTTTCGGAATCTATTTTGATAAAATTCTTGAACGCTTCTAGAACTAGTTTGTTAAACTTTGAATCAAAAGGATATCTTCTATAAGTAGAGAGAATAGAAGATAAAATTGCATCCTTTTGACTAGAATCAAGCTTTTCATGTTCTTGTGACAATACAGAGTTCAATTTGAACATTGCAATATCCAACGAATTCACGGATGATACTTTTAGTTGATCCAACAAATCATACAGTTCATCCAGCCATTTATCTGCGATATCAGAAGTTTCAGACATAGTGCAGCAATTGGTCAAGCGGGGATTTTATGTGTTTGAGTAGTAGTGGTTTGAGTCAACCAAAGTGTGAATCGACGAATTTTTTTCAAATTTGATTTCAAGCTGCGAAATTTGAGAGATCTAATTTTGCAACTTTGCAAATAGATATCATTGGGACGGATCGACCATCAATTATTGAAAATATATAAGTAGACACAATTAAAAAAGTGAAATGCAGTGACATTTATGCAATCCAGAACCAGATTCTCTCTAGAAAGTTTCTTGGAACTGGTGGAACATAGTTTCTTGTTTCTTCTTCAATCTCTTCAAGGCCAGAAAAGACATCAATCTGTTCTGGAGGAGCAAACATTTTGTAGTTCTTAGTCCAAAGCGCATGTGCAACGTATAGGAAGAAAATGATCGGAAGAGTGATGTAAGCCGCAACAAAATCACTACCGTTAAAATTGAAGAAAACAGCGTAACCATTTGTAAGTGTGATAAGAGTAAAAAAGAATATGCATGCATAGGCACCAAATATTTGAAATGGTGGTCTGTAGGTAACTCTATCATCCATTTTATGATACGTGATCGCCTTTCTGTACCTGATGTATGTTATAGAAACAAAAATCCAGTCAAGGAAACCTGAGACAGTTGAAATATTTGAAAACCAAGCAAAAGCTTGGGATGATGAGTCAGATACATTCAAATAAGCAAGCAAACAGATAGCAGAGCTGCATGCGACACAATAATATGGAACACCAAATCTATTAACAGTGCTAAAAAATCTTGGAATATCACCTTTAACTGACATAGAGTATAATACTCTTGAAGAAGCGTACAAAAATGAATTACCAGCGGAATAGGCTGATGTTAAGATAGCTGCATTGACAATATGGTTCAAAACCTTGATACCAGCATTTTGAATACCAATAACAAAAGGAGAAGCGGCAGCAGATTCTGAGCCAGAATTAATAGCACTCATTAATCTTGGGTCATTGTACGCAACGATACAACCAATAACAATGACTGAGCAGATGTAAAACAGAAACAAACGGTAGATAAATCTATCTGCAGCTTTTGGTAAATTGATTCTTGGAGCTTCAGCTTCGGCAGCACAAATCGTAATTAATTCAGGCGATAGAATAAATGCAAATGCAGATTTGATAATGGAAGTCCAGCAAGCCAAAAATTTACCTGTGTTGCCCGGAACTAAACGTTCAACAAAAGATCCAGGAGTTTTCCAATAATGAAATCCAAGAACACCATGAGAATTAGGAGCACCACCAAAGAAGATAACAATACCAACTATGATCAAGCCAATGATCGTGAGAATTTTAATAGAAGCAATCCAAAACTCGATTTCACCAAATACTTTAACAGCACAAAAATTTAAAGCAACAATACTAGCCCAGAAAATTGAGATCCAAATTGCAGGGTTCAAATCTGACCAGTATTCAATAACAAATGCAGCAGCGGAAATTTCTGCAGGTGTTAAAAGAGCTTGAGCATAGAAAAGGTTTAAACCTGCTGCAAAAGCCAAAGATTTATTTCCGGTATAACGATCACAGAGAGCAAAAGGAGTAGATTTACCTGGTAAAGGTAGATAAGTAACCATCTCAGCTAATTGATTCATAATAGACCAAACAAAACCACAAAGAACAAGATAACCAATCAAAAGAGCAGCGGGACCACATTGTGAAAGTGCAGCTCCAGAACCCACAAATAAACCTGTACCAATAGCACCAGCTAAAGAAATAAACTGGACATGACGTGAACTTAAGCCACGTTTTAGTTCATGAACTTTTGAATCATCTTCATAACTTATTTTTTCAGCATCGTCATCATCATTTGGTGAAACTGAATTTGAAGAAAAATATTCAAATCCACTAGCTTTGGGTATATCGTTTAAACTTGAATCATCAGGGTACGCTGTTATATCAACGTTTTGTTTCTTGTGTATAGACATCAAAAAGTTTTAATTCGTTGAAGATTTAATGATTTGTAACGAGAATCAAGAATTTTTCAGAAAAAAAATATTCAAAAAATCAAATATTTATTGAAAATTTGAGTAAAGGAGAGAAAAGAAGATAGATTTATAATTACGATGCTACTGAGTAATAGGGAAACTGAAGCTTGAATCCTTATCAACATCAATGGGGGATAAACATCATGATCATTTAGTCATGTATTTTAGTATGACCAGCCCCACATTAACCGTCATTAAGCGTAGAAGAAATTCGGCGGAAATGGATAACGACATTTGAAAATATTTGTTATTTACCGCAGAGCCTTTGACTGTGAATAAAATTCCGTTACGCGTTTCTTTTTCCCGGCCGCTGTTTGCTGTTTTTTTCTTGTTGATGACGAGAAAACCTTTAGGGGGAAACACGTTTTACGCCTTTTCCACAGTAACAAATGCCGAAATTTAGTGAGTATGAGTACATTAATTTGATATTATAACAAAATGTGCAGAAACAGTATTAAAGTGTTCAATTTTTTCTCACTTACCCCGCAAGGGTTATTCAGTATAATTGTAATTCTTTTGCTGCCTATTAGAGACAAGTCGGGGTGGGGTGCTTAGGCTCAACTCGGGGCATTGAGTAAAAGGTGCAGAGTGATGCCGTGCAGAGGAAATATTGTAAAATCGTGGCATTAAGGGTTTCGCGGCTCACAAACGGGCAAGAATTGGCGATCTCACGATTGTCGGGGAAGAGAGGGTTAGTTAAAGTGGGTTTGAGGGCTTCAATCGGTATTTGACGACCGTTTCTGTTTGAAACTGCTCGGGTAAGTTAGCACCTATTGGAAAATGTGATCGCTTACGCTTTCCGTTATTTGTTTTTCTACTAACGTCTCGACGGTATCAATATTTGAGAGATCATGGCAGAATCTCTAATGGCTCTTTTCTCAATTTCAAAAGGTAACCAACCATTTTGCTGTTACGATTGATAATTATAACGTCAACTACATGTTCCAATCTTTCAATCAGTCGTTTATTGTGCAAAATGACACTTTTTTAGTACAGATATTATTTTTCAACAAATTATTGCTACATGTTGAGACAATATATCTATATATACAAGAGAGCATGTATATATATATATATATATATAACGGCATTTTGAAATTTAATTAAAAAATCTATCAAACTGATCTTCATTACCAGTAAATTTGAAACTTTCAAAAACTGAGCCTCCTCATAATATTTAGTCAGTACCAAAAAGCCAAAAAAATATGGATTGAGTATGAACATAAATTGCGCAGTAAACATCACTTATCAAATTGATACGTGCAATGCAATTGACATACTTTAGGCAGAATGTATCTGAGCTCATTCAAAGGTATGGTCAAAACTATTTTAAGCAACTACATAAAACTGAGTGGTTATATACAGCTTCACATTTTGCCCTTGTAATTTTTGTCCTTGCATTATTGTCATCATTACCAATTGATATTATTGTCCAAAGTGTTGCTAATAATGTGCATTTAGCAACAAATTCAATTATAGTATGGACTAGTTTACTAGTTTTTTTTTGTATTTATGTTGTCTTGCATATTTTACGAGTGATTTTCAATAAATTTGTGTTACAAGATATACCTAAATCATACATACCTATTACCAAACAGGATATTGGGAATTCAATGAGTCAAGTAATCAATGATGAAATCTTGAGATCACAGAAGTTAAAACAACTTGCTAAACCAAGGAGTCAGGTTGTTCATCCTGGTATGTATCATAAATCTAACTGTGAAGATAGTGTTGAGATTTCAGATATGGAATTACCTGATAACTTGATATATGAAAATATTGTTAGAGTTATTGGTCAAGAAATCAAATACAACAACACTTTAACTTTGGATGATGACAAAGTTCTAAGGTTAAATAATAAATTCACTTTAAGAGAAGAACTAATGCAAGCACTTCGATCAGGTAATTCACAACTGAAACCCCAAAAACTTGAACAGTTTATCAACATTTATGAAAAATTGAGATACAGCGGTGAACCTATTACTTTAACAGAATTCAAACAATTTCTAAAAGACTGGAACTACATCAAATCTACACTATAATTGAAAAATTGAGAAAATATATCCCCTTTTCGACATTTATTAGAAATCTTAAAACATCTAATAAACTTCCTATAGGGAAAACCAGACACTAGCACATATATCTTGGAGGTTGAAGTTATTACTTTTATAGTAAATGGCAATGAAGAGACATGGAAAAGCTCGTCAATTCATCGTGGCAAATACCTCCGTTGGTGTCTTCTTTTTGATTGCCAAAGGAAAAAATAATTATTAAAGAATGATGATGCAATGTGCGAGGTTTCTTCTTTTTATAGAAAATCAATATCCATATATGTCAAAAATTGAGTTAAAGCTCGCTGAAGCTGCGCGGGTTGGTTAACTGAGAATTTTTCCAGATCCTTTGCCAAGGGTTTTCAATCACAAAGATCAATGTGGATTATGAAAAGTAAAGCTACAGGTGCATGTAATATAGTAAGTGTACTAGAGCAGACATTTATACTTGATAAGCAACTTTGGACAGTGAGGAGGGTTGAATAATCAGACAATCATTTCCCAAATAATTAACTGCTGTTATGTGTAGAAACATAATAATAATGAAGATTTAATTGATTGTGTGAGAGAAAATTTTATACTAGGTTCAAATCGACTTCCTAATTTAAACATAAGTTTACCATTACATATTATCAACTACTACACTTTTTCAATCTTCAAACAAAGCTTTTGGTTCAATAGCATCTCTGGAGTGGTCTTCCTCTTCACCGTAATTTGGAACGCCAAGATAACCTTCATTAGAGCCAATGTTATAAAACATAGCACGATTATACTTAGTAAGTGGTAGACCTTGTCTTAATCTCTCTGGTAGATCTGGATTCGAAGTAAAATATCTACCAAAACCATAGATAGTATGATCATCTTTATTAACAATTTCAGGTAATCTTTCAAAGTTACCTGGATCTAAATAACCACCAGATCTTAAGATGATTCCTTTCCAAATCAGATCAGGCCAAGAAAAATCAATCTTTGCTGCTTCAGGATTGTCAAAAATACCAGAAACTCTTGGTTCAACAATAGAAACGTAAGCCAATTCATTACCCGCATCTGCCCTTCTTTGTAATTCAGACAATAGGTAACCCCATGTAACAATTGGATTGATTCTTGCATGTCTACCTTCACCACCTTGAAATTCAGCATATGGTGAAAATCTAATACCCACATGATCAGCACCAACAGCTTCAATACATGCATCAACAACTTCTAATGCAAATCTTGCTCTATTTTCAATTGACCCACCGTATTCGTCTGTTCTTTGATTAGAACTTTCTTGAATGAATTCATCAAGCAAATACATATGTGCAGAATGAATTTCAATAAAATCAAAACCTGCTTCATTGATTGCTCTCTTTGCTGCACCTGCATACTCCTTTACCATTGCCTTGATTTCATCTTTAGTCAAAGCTCTGAGCTCATTACCACATTCTTTCGCAGCCTTCTCAGAAGCTTCATCAAAGTAAATTGGAGATGGTGCAACAAATGGTAAATTGTGCTCCTTCAATAACTTTGGATCTGCAGTTCTACCTAAGTTCCATAACTGAATACCAATAGATGTACCCTTTGCATGAACAGATTCAACTATCTTCTTAAAAGATTTAACTTGTGCAGGAATCTTAATCATTGGTGCTCTTTCATAAAGACCAAAATTGAAATCACAAAAAGTACCTTCAACAATCAATAAACCACCATTGTTTTCTGCACGTTTTGTATAGTACTTCAACATAGAATCTGTAGGAGTAAAGTTCTTTGAATTTCTAAATCTAGTAGTAGGTGGATAAACAACTCTATTCTTTAAAGTGACATGACCAACCTTGATTGGATCAAAGAGTTTAGTGTCGGCGAGTTTGATTTGAGTTGACATCTGATATTTTCTGTTTAGTTTAGGTTATTTGTTTCTTTTCCCTTAATTTATCTTTTTCAAATTTCTTGTTAGTTGTAAAAGAAAGGTTGTTCAACTCCTTTTATTTTCTAAAAATCGTTTTTACCAAAGAGATACAGAATATAGAAACAGGAACTGCATGTCTGAAAACTAAATGCAAGCTTTTATAGACCGCAAATGCCGGAACAATGCAAGTCTTGGTTTCTTTCCAGAATCTTCAGTCTGCTATTGGAATGCCGAGTGAATTACGGAGACAAATCACCCCATGATTACAAATCAAACACGTGACATGGCTTGCCACAGAAATTGATGTTGTGGACTATGATGAGATTCGCGTTCAAGAGGCTGATTTTAGGTTAAGTCCAATTAGCACTAAATTAGTTTATAACTTGAGCTCGATTTAGGGAATTTTCCCTATTCGGTAAATTGTCCCAAACTGAATGCATTTTTGGCGTCTCATTTTCTCAAAGTACTATAGATGGTTTTAAACCCATTTTTCTTGACTCTAAAGATCGCATAACACAGACACAAAATTGTTACTGTTTTACTGTTCCTTCCTATTCAAACATTTCAACAATCTATGACTGATACCAATCAAACCACTGATGCAACTCCTGATGCTTGCAGTGAAGATATCATTGCCCAAAAGATATTGAAGAGAGCTGAAATAGCTAAGATGACTAGACAGCTTAAAAATAAATTATCTAAAGCTGGAATGAAAGTAAGAGATCAAAATACTAATACCAGCAACTCCACTCCATTGGAAGAGGGTATAACAATTGTACAAAGTACGCATCATTTGCAACAATCGTCATCAGGTCTGTCTTCCCCAATAAGTTCACCTTCCAAAAGCTTGAGTGAAGATGTTACCAATAACATCACAGCAACAGCAATTTCAAACATACAGAAATCTAAACTTATAACTCCAACAAGAAATAATTTTAATTTGTCGATGTCAGAAATTACCCCAAATAGTGGATCCCCTTTGAAGCGTAAAAGCCCTTCTATTACTAGGTCAGCAGCATCGATTCGGTCACGTTCCCTTTATGTGGAAGACGATGATGAAACTGATTCCATGGTATCGCCATTAAAGAGACATCATAATAGTTTTTCTTTTGCTGTATCGCCTTATAACAATTCCTCAACAAGTCCATTCCAGCTCAAACAATCAATTATTCCAACACCCACTTCTGCTACTTCTGCTTCTATGCAACCGCCAAAAACGCCACCTCAAAAACAAGAAGAGTTATTTCAACCGTTTTCTTCCCAACGTAGAACTCGGCACAGAGATTCCTTTTCAAGACAAAAAGAAAACCAAATACCCTGGAATGAACAACAAAATGTTTTATTTACTCCGAAATCATCAACCAAAATCAGAGAGTTTGTAACTCCAAATGGAAGTAGATATAGTAATCAACAAGAAGAATTGGGAGCTGACTTGTTGATGTTTCTCTCCAATTCGCCAGCCAGAACTTTTAATGGTAAGGATCAAAAGGATTATAATAGGATTTTGACAATCCCAACAACACCAAAATCCTCTTCACATAGCATCAATGGCAATCAGTTGGAGTCGACCCCCATGAGGAATATTTCTGGAGCAACTTTTATGCAACAGACATTGTTAGGTACGCCAATTGGAATTTCTATGATGTCAACGCAAATGACTCCAAACAATCGAAATTCAAAACCTGCTGGTTTGAACAAGACGCCGTTTTCACTAAGTGATTACATCAACCTTACACCATCACCCCGCCTATTACGAACTCCAAATACAGCAGCAGCTGAATCCACTTTGCATCAGGCATTATTCAAACACTGAAAAATTCTATAATTATTATATCTCTATTCACACGTATGTACAATTCAACGTAACGATTCCGTTGCCAGGTTATGCATCTTCCTGGTATCGAACTTGTGACCGCGCACATATTATATATGCGGATCGAATTTAATTCTGAAAGAATAAAACTACAGAATTTGAAAATTCGAAAAATTGGCCTCTCTACGTAAATTAGTCCTTTAACAACACACTGAGACATGCCACACCAAGCAATCTTGACTGTGCTATTTGCCACGTACCAGCTTTCAACGCACAACTCAAACATCTCTCCAAATGAGTTACGAAACTGATATTGATACATCTTCAAGTTCTCACACACAGTTATACGTGGTAATAAAGTCTTTTAAAGCTCGATTGGATGATGAGCTTACTATCAATGAGGGAGATATCGTAGATTTGATATCTGACGACAGCGAGTTTGACGATGGATGGTATATGGGAAAGAATTTAACAACTGGAAAAGTCGGTTTGTATCCAAAAGTATTTACACAAATCCAAAAGGACACGATTAGTTCTAAACCCTCCTTGTTAAGATCTAGAAGTAGAAGAACTACACAGAATAGCCCTGCCTCAAATGTATTCGGAAATAGCAATACAAGTAACAGCAATCTATACAATGATTCCCAAAGTTTGTTGAATGCTTCCAACTCTTCAGCTTCTTCAATTCCTCAAACCGTCGTCAATGACAGAAATTCTAACGTGAATAGGTATGTAAACGATATTGATAATGCCCTAAAAGAACTCAACGTCAAGGAAAATTCAACTGATTTAGACACTCAGGTACATGTTAATGGGGGTTTAAATGTGATTGATTGGACACCTGCACAGGTCGCAGAGCATTTTGCCCAAATTGTTGATGATGAAACTGCTTCTAAGTTTATCATTCACAAAATATCTGGCAAAATATTGTTGGAATTACAACTATCACATCTCAAAGAGCTTGATATTGATTCTTTTGGAACTAGATATGAGATATTCAGGGAAATTGAGGCTCTAAGAACTTCCAAACCTATATCTACTCCCAATGAATTTTCAAATCAGTCAGAATTCTCAAACTTCCCTACTGTCAATTCTTCTGTTGACCCGGGCAAACAACGTTTCAGCTACAAACAAACCCCACATTCTCAAAATAATGACTATTCGAGATTTTCAAGGTCTACTCCTCCTCCATTACCACTTGGTAACAGTTATGAAACTCCTAACAACAGACATTCCATAATCGACGAGATACAGCTGAATTCAAGACAAAGCCTAAACACAAGTCCATCCAATCCAGTTACTGAAGAACAATTTGCCTCACCTCGAAGAGCTCCGAAACCTCCTAGTTATCCTTCTCCTGTTGCTAACAATCCAACAAAGTTTGGAATTAGGTCTCCAGAAAAGTCAAAGTTTGCAAACGATATTTTGCCAGCATTAAGTGATCAATCACATCAAAGAAATTCATCCACTGGCAATGCATCTTCGATTTATGTTGATACTGCTTCGCCCTCCAGGAGACATAGTATTATATCAGACACGCTTGAACCACTACTGAGTAAGTCGAAATTTTTAGGAAGGGATCAAAGTTCCTCAAATGAAGATTTCAAAGAATCTGTGTCATCTTTATCTGCTGTTACAATAAAACCAGCATCAAACAGAAGATCAGTTTCAGCCAAAGAGTTTCAACAAATTTTGAAAAATAAAGATGTTACAAAAAGAATATATTCTGATATACCACCAGTTTCTACTAATGTTACTAAAGTTGATCAATCAAACGCATCTTCTCCACCACCTCTACAATCTCGTTCCACATTTAGAAATCTTGTGTCCAATACAAGGAATAGCAAATCGAACACGTCGGCTTTCCAAGAAGGTATCAGAAGTATTACTCCAGATGAGGCTTTGGCAAATGCTGATTATTCGGGATGGATGTTTAAACGTGGAAACATAACCATTGGATCATGGAAACATAGATTTTTCACGTTACATGGTACGAGGCTTTCATATTATGTGACGACAAAGGATAACCGGGAGAAGGGATTGATAGATATAACTGCACATCGCGTTTTGCCAGCAACAGAAGCTGAAGATAAAATTAGTGCTGTTTATGCTGCTAGTGCAGGTTATGGACGATTTTGTTTTAAGCTAGTTCCGCCTGCACCTGGATCGCGCTCTGGTTTAACCTTTACACAACAGAAAGTACACTATTTTGCTGTTGAAACACGTGAAGAAATGAGAACTTGGATGTCTGCATTAATGAAAGCTACAATTGAGTTAGATGAAAGTGTTCCTGCTATATCCTCTTGCGTTACTCCTACAATACCGCTTCAAAAGGCCCAGGAACTGATGGCAGTTGCAAGAGAGAACGCACGTGAAAATTTTGACAATTTGCAAAAGTTACGTATCGAAAATAAAGGCTTTGATATCACTAGTGACGAGAATTCGGTTGATTCTCCGAAATCTCCAATAAATGGAATGTCAACACCTTACATGATGACTTCCGGAATTTTGAACTCTGTTAGTTCTGGTTTGAATGGGTCGTCTGCGACTTTTGAAAACACGCCAGCCCGCATGTCATCAGTGAAAACACATGCACCTGTTGTCACCAAACTTGATGCAGCTAGCGAAAATGATGCTGATGGAGTGTTTGAACAACCGCCAAGTTTAACTAAGTCCCAATCTTTTTCAAAAAGATTGAGATCAATACGTCGTTCAAATAAGGATTAGTTCTTTAGAGTATTCCACTAATTTGTATATTATGTAAGTGCTTGTATCATTATTTTGTGAAACTAAATTTAAATTTTTGGTCATATTTTAAATTAAATTGAGAAAGCAGGTTTTTGTGCACCATGGAATTTACGCAAGCAAGAATTTCAACCACTTTCATTTTGGAACCTTTTAGTGTTGTGGTTTGAAATTAGCACATATGGCAGAATATATAACAGTCTCAACTTGTTCATTGAATCAATGGGCTTTAGATTTTGAAGGTAATAGGGATAGGATTTTACAATCCATCTTAGAAGCCAAATCAGATGGTTCCATGCTCCGTGTTGGCCCTGAACTTGAAATCACAGGTTATGGATGTTTAGATCATTTCCTTGAAATGGATACTTACGAACAAAGTTGGGAAATTTATGCAACTATTATTTCTAATGAGGAGACATATGGTCTTATTTTAGATATTGGTATGCCAATTTTACACAAGAATAAAAGATACAATTGCCGGTTAATCTCTTACAATGGTAAAATTCTAATGATAAGACCAAAATTGTTTCTAGCAAATGATGGTAATTACAGAGAAATGCGTTATTTCACTCCATGGGTCAAGACTCAATACGTAGAAGACTATATTCTACCACGGATTATTAGAGACATTACAGGTCAAACTGTTGTTAGTTTCGGAGATATGGTTATAAGCACTAACGATACAGTTATAGGTTTTGAAACATGTGAGGAAATGTTTACACCACAAAGTCCTCATATATCATTATCTCTAGATGGTGTTGAAATAATCACCAATTCTAGTGGTTCTCATCATGAATTAAGAAAGTTGAACACGAGACTCTCGTTGATACAAGAAGCTACAAGAAAATGTGGTGGTATCTATCTTTATGCCAACCAGAAGGGATGCGATGGTGATAGGCTGTATTATGATGGGTCTTCTATGATCATAGTTAATGGTGAAATTTTGAAACAGGGAGAGCAATTCTCCATAACTGATGTGGAAGTTTTAACCGCAACAATCAATTTAAATGATGTAAGGGCTTACAGATCGGTCATTTCCCACGGAATTCAAAGTGTCAATGCGCCAAAATACAAGCGTATATATGCTCCTATTGATATGGCAACCAAAACTGGATCACCAACTTCTGTAACTGGCATAAAACTTTACCGTCCAGAAGAAGAGATTGCGTTTGGACCAGCGTGTTGGTTATGGGATTACCTTAGAAGGTGTAAAGGTAGCGGTTTCTTCTTACCATTGAGTGGTGGTATTGATTCATGTGCTACTGCAGTTATTGTACATTCTATGTGTGTTCTTGTTGCTAATGAAATCAAAAAAAATAATAAACAGGTTATTGCAGATTTGGAGACTGTGTTAAAAGAGGACGACATTCCAAGAACAGCTGAGGCCATAGCCTCGCAAATTTTCCATACGGCATATATGGGCACTAGCAACTCTTCAAATGAGACAAAGAAAAGAGCTGCAGATCTAGCAACAAATATTGGATCATATCATGTCAGTTTTAACATTGACAATGTTATTTCTGCAATTGTTTCTTTGTTTGAAATTACAACAGGCCGTAAACCAATATACAAAATATTTGGAGGTACTGATATCGAGAACTTAGCATTGCAGAATATACAAGCTAGATCAAGAATGGTTCTCTCTTATCTGTTTGCACAAATGCTTCCCCTTGTAAGAAATAAAGCTAATAAAGGTGGTTTACTAGTTCTTGGTAGTGCAAATGTGGATGAACAATTGAGAGGATACTTAACAAAATATGATTGTTCATCAGCTGATTTAAATCCAATTGGTGGAATTTCGAAGAGTGATTTGATTAAATTCATCAAATGGTCAGTAAACAATTTCAACATACCAGTCTTAGAAGAATTTATCACAGCTACACCAACAGCTGAACTTGAACCGATTACTGAGGAATATGTACAGAATGATGAGTCAGATATGGGGTTCACATATGATGAATTGAGTGTAATGGGTAGGTTGCGTAAAATAGATAAATGTGGACCATACACAATGTTTATTAAACTCTTAACTATATGGAAAGATAAGAAAACACCAGAAGAGATTGCCACTAAAGTGAACAGTTTCTTTTTCTATTATGCAGTGAATAGACATAAACAAACAGTTTCTACGCCATCGTACCATGCGGAGCAATATTCTCCTGATGATAATCGTTTTGATTTGAGACCATTTTTGATAAACCCTATGTTTACCCTATCACGTAAGAGAATTGAAAAATATTTAAACCAAATTGAATGAAATAGCTTATAATTTTTTACTCTTCCATTTTTCATTAAATTTGTTTAACATTACTGCATTTGTAGATAAATTTGAGTTTGAGCGATGATATACTTCATAATCATTACGTTCAACAAAATCAAGAATAGTTTGTGTAAAATTGTGGGGTATATCCTCTTGAATGAAATGACCTGTATTATTCAAGACTACCAATTGGAATTTTCCCTGCATTTGACCAATAATCAGATGTTTATCAAGATAATTATTATTGGCCAAAATCAACAGTTTAGGTATAGAATTTGGAATTGTAATAAAATCACTACTCAAATTTTTAAACCACTCAAACCAGTATGACTTTGTCCGTTTAAGATCAATAATGAATTCATATGCACCTGTTGCATTTTGTTTAACTAGTGGAGGTATACTTAGATTCAAAGACTCTCTATTTAATATTTGGCCATGATCAATATAATATTGAATGACAGAGTCAATTGAATCAAAGGATGAAGGTAACCTGCGAAGATAAGATTCCATTACAGGTAATGATGATAAAGCTAGCTCTTCAACGATATCCACGACCACTAAACCACTGATTCGAGAGTTATAGGTGGAATTTCTAAGTAAATATTTAGTTAAAACTGAACCTCCTAAAGAATGGCCAAGAAGGCATACTGTTGCGTCATTCTTGATTTTTTCGAAGAACATTTCAATTAAAAATGCAAAATCGTCAATTAGTTGGTTGATTGAAAGGTTGTAATTTGAGTCAACCTTTGATTGATTCAATAAATTAGTGTTAGCATGACCTCTCATATCAAATATGAATAATCCAGGAATTACTGAAGGATCAGAAGATTCTAAAGATTGCTGAAAAAGACGAAAGGACTGTGACGATGAACCTGCACCATGGTGAGCAACAAATACTAATGATGAGTTTTTAGGAGGTGAATAGTAAGTCTGGAATGTATAATTTGTATCAGGAGAGGTATAAGTTTTTTCAATCATGTTTGATTTAAATTTAAATTTCGAAATTGGAATAAAAAATAGATTATAAATTTATTAAAATTTCAGTAAAAGATCTATAAAAACGCTATGAAACAAAATAAAATAAGGTTAAAGTAATTTGATTTGAGAAAAGGTTACAATAATATCAATAATTCATGGTGTGAGAAAATAAATTAACAGAAAATGAAAAAAAAGTGAGAAATTAAATTGGGTGTTGCATTAAGAAGTTTTGAAAGAAAAAAGGATTGAAGTAAAAAAATAACAATATTATTTCAATAAATACTTTTTGGTTTGCAATGGGTATAATAGTAAAAATTGTTTTATCAATATGGGGGTAAATCAAGTTGGCCATGTTTGTAACAGCACCTTTTTCCATATTTGCAATAACCTAGTTCCAACCAGTTCTTACACATTTTAGTTTTGAAGTTTTTACTCCTTGGTATTTTGATCAAATCTGCTTCACCATGAGCAAATTGGCATTTGTTATTGTAAGGACAGTAACCTAGTTTTGAAAAAGAATCACACAATTCTGTTTTGAATAAAGATTTATTAATCTGAGCCTTCTGATAAAATGAAAGCATATTTTGTTGTAGTTTTTGTTGTTGTGATATGGTTTGATTATTTGATTGCAATGGAGATAAATTTGGTTTCCTTAGTTCGTGTTGAGTTGACAACTTGTTCAGGTATGAATAATTAATGAATTCGTCATTGAATGTTGACTTTTGTTCTTTTTGAGGTTGAGGAGCAATTATGGGATCAATAACATAAGTGTTCCAGTTGTTATTTAAAGATTCATCAGAAAAAGAGTTTTGATTGCTCCATAAATCTGTGGAAGGAGCAAAAGTTGGAGAGCTGACAGATGGAAGTTGTGATACCTGTTGATTAGCAAATGATGATCTGTTGGAAGATTTATTCGATAGATAATCGGAGTTGTTCGGAGAAGTAGATGTTGATGGGAAGTCTGATAATAAAGATAAAGGTAACTGTAACTGTAAATTATTATTGAGTGAAGAATTGTTTGCCTTCAACATCTCTGACGGCGAAAGTTGTTGATGACCAAGCCCCGAAGGCTTTATCTGGGATAAATTTGGGTATCCATTTCCTTGAGTCTGGGTACTCAACACAGACGTTGGACTTAGTTGTTGTCTCAATATCGAATCCAAATGCGAGTAATGTGACATATTATACAAAAATGAAATCAACAAAGTAGCAAACAACAGTAACACAGAGAAAGAAGTATGTCTGTCAAAGCGATAAGATAAGGTTAAGGCCCATTTCGTTGTCTCCGAAGAAAAAAAAAAATTTTTTTTCCTTGCCAGCGCTAGTCTAATCGGGCGCCTTAATATAGTAATACCGCGACGGCGACAAGACGCTTGTTGTACTCGCGTTGTTACTTCTAAGTCGTCTGTCCATTCTTTCTTTCACCGCCACAAATGTAGTGAGACGGTCTCTCACTCACCCGTGCCTGTACCTTTTCGTTCTCATCCATCACCATCTCCCATCCCTGCTGAATCAATCAATCAATCAATGGTTGTTTTTCTCCCTGTTCTCGCTATTGTCGGTACTGTTGTAGGTGTATTATCAGCAACGGGTGCAGTCGCTGCTGGCCTGTACATCATTAGTGAAATTATTGAAACCAGATTGAGTATTGCTGCTGTTTGGCTACGACGTCTTCTTATTACAGTGGCTACAATTCATATCCTATTACTTTTCTTTGATGGCTTTCCCTGGAGACAAACATTGTTCTCTCTTATTTGTTGTACAATTCATTACCGCTGGACATTGGCTCGTTTCCCCAATAAGTTGACATTGTCATCACCTGCATTCATTACATCATGTCTTTTATCTCTCATATCTCATATCATATGGTTTTCATATTTCAATAACCCCTATATACCATCACTTCAAGAAAGATTAGAACCTGACTTTGTTGCACCGTACTATCCATCATTCACAGAAGTTGCGGCTTTCTTCGCTTTGGAAGTGTGGGCATTTCCATTTTCTCTATTTGTTGCAGTATCCTCAGTGGAGAATGAACTTCCATTTGCTCATGATACTAATAAAAATGATGCTGTACATAAACACGCATCTACGACATTACAAAATTTGCTTATGGCACCTTGGCAGTACATTCGATCCATTCTCACTTGATTTTTGTAAATTTAATAGAAACTCTTGTAATATATATATATATGCGTCATAATTTCTGCTAATGGTGTTGTTAGGATGCTCTTTAATTGATCGCGTGCAACTCCATGCATGCATTTTTTAGATTATCAATGAATAACAAGTCAGCAGCAAACTGAGTCATGACTAGGAACAAAGTTGTGAAAGTTTTCTCAAGTATATCATCTACTCAAATATTCATTGGCACCAAAAAAGTTATTGATTGTCATGATGGTTTCGTCGTTTATAATAAAAATTCAATTAGTCGCTTTGGGTATACAAACAAAAGTAAAACTCGTTTTAAACGAATCAACTACATTACATTCAATGAGAAACAGTCTGAAATAAGAGCAGTTTTCTATATTGCAGAATTGAAATCTTTTGTTTTAGTTGGAGTGGAAGATTCGAAATGGTTGAATTTATCGTTAGAGCAATGTGACCCTGAGTTTGATGCTGGATATGATTCAACTAAGTGTTATGCAAGTTACGCAATGGATCTTGACTCTGACCCATACACGCCGAAATCAATAAAGCTTGCAATTGATGCTTGTGGTGCAATCTCTGCTGGATCTAATCCATACTACTTGTTTTATCCCCCTGAAGACGAGAAAACCTATTATGAAGCCAAATGCGGTTCAATTTACCGTAACGGCATACGTTTCATTTCTGAAAGTCGAGTTCAATTACCTGCTCAATATGTTTCCATCGAAAAAGATTTTTACACATATGTGGACTCATTTGCATTCCATTTTTGTGGGTACAACTCTACTAAAATCACTTACGATTTCAAATCTTTTATTTGTGCTGCCCATAGATTAAATGATAATAAATTCGGGTTTATTATTGCCACTGACTCTCATGAAATATTTTGTTTACAAACAACAGATCTATATTCAAACATTACTGTTGAAAAGCTAATAGATGAACCAGTTTCCGTCTACATCAACTCCATCTCAGAAACACAAAATGAACTGTTTTTCTCGTCCCAAAACACAGGACTTTTGGTATATCATAAACACACTAAAAAATTGTCTTATTTATATTCTAAAACTCAATTACTACATGAAATCAATCTTGGTCTTTGTGTTTCTCACAAATTTTCATTGCCTTGCAAATCGTGGGTTGTTGTCACAAACGATGGAAAAAACTCAGTGATATCAAAGCAATCTTCATGGTATAAACTTCAAAAGATTGATTTGTATAATTACGAGTTCTATAGAACGATTATATCCAAGCTACCCAAAAATACACCTTCTGATTATATATCTAATGGTTCTATAACATATTCAAACAGAAAGTTATCAGTTACGTTACCCAACCTGAAAAAACCCTTGCTTTTGGAATATGAGCCTGATTATAAACCTAATGGAATTAAGATCTTGGAGTTTTGCTTTAATCGTCTGAAATTTGCTACTTTTGATAATCATAACATAACTATATGCGATCTGTCTCAAAAACCTTATTCACTAAACGTGTATAAGTCTCAAAAATGGGAATCTTGTGATTATATCATAGATGTTGAGCTTTTCAGAGATTTTTCAGATCATATCTTACTTGTTTTAACAGTCACAGGTAATGTTTTCAGGCTCAACATGGATACAGATGATATTGAGTGTATTCATTCAATTTCAGGTGCCACGCAAATCTATAAAATCGGGAATACGTGCCTCTTTGCAAAAGCACATGAAATTGTGATACTAAACGCTAACGAAGCCAATAACGAAAAATCAATCTTACGATTTGTTTCACATATAACTCGGATTAAAAAATTCAATTCAAAATCTCTATTAATTAGAACTTTAAATGGTGACTATTTAGCTGATATTGGTCGTTACAAAATACATTATGAACTTCCAATAAAATCGAAAGTGAATCAATGTGTCCTGTTTAATAAAGTTATCCTTGTGACAACTTCAAGTACTTTCTACATGATCAATGTATCAAATTTTTCTATCCTACTTATGATGGAAATTGAGCCTGAAGCTTTTATAGATTTCGATACCAAGTTGAATCTAATTTTTTTTCATAGATATCAAACTTCCATATATGAATATAATGTGGTGAAAAACACATTAAAACTTAGGTATAGTCAAGAAAATGAAAACTTTTCTCCTAAATTAGGTCTAGACACATATCGGAAAAAGAAAATCATCGGAGGTTTTGACAGTGATTATTTTCAAAAAATTGGATTTAAGATATCACTCTCAGAGACAATTAGTAACTTTAAAGCTGTTGAAGTCAATCGCAAACTCTATTATGTCTACACTGATGAGGCCCATTCATTGCGATTATGCAAAGTCAATGAGTGTCATAATTCTATTTCGTTTGAGGAAGTGAAAAAGATCTATCCAGTAAAGTTTATAGATATTCATGCTGAAAAATACGTGTTCTACATCCAGAGGTACAAAGCGTATATTCTCGATATAGAGAATTTGTCAACAATTTTTGTCGGATATTTGAATGAAATTGAGGATGTCCTTTTTCTAAATCATAATGCAATTGACTGGAGTTCTCGCCGCTTCCGTACTGATGAACACCTTTGCGCTTCTATCAATAAAGGAAAGATGGTCAATTACTATGTGAAGAGACGAGATCGTGCCCAATACGGTGATAAAATTAATTAACTCTAGAAAAGCAGATAATTCATGTGATATATACAAACAATTTTTGCTCTGGTTTGACAAAGAAGCATTCTACTTCCCCGACAATATCTAAGGGTAACGGGAATTTGACCAGTTTGGCATGTTCCGCACTAATCAAAAGCTCTTTTGCTTTCTTTTCTAATGCTAAATGATACTCTTTGGCGTGGCTCAGAATTGAGCATATTTTTATCAAAACTTTATAGTGTTTTGAAGTTTCTTGAGGTTTGAGTTTGACCATTTCAATTTCAAAGTTTATATTTCCCTCGAAAAGAGGTCCTATGCCGTACTCCTTTAGTCTGTCGGAGGGGGCGTTACTTGTGACTGTTGTCATTTTTGAATCATCTTCGATCTCTTCAATCAACGTCTTTGGTATGGTTTGTTCATTACTATCTAAAAGAGACCGAAGATCCATCAACTCTTCATCTATCTCATCCTCCAGTCGTTTTGCTTTGAACAAACTAGCGGGTTCCTTCACAGCGCAATGCTTTTCATAGATATCTTTTCCCACACTTTCTAGATCCTTGACTTTTTGCTCAATTTCATGGATGTCAATGAATATTGACTCAGGTTGTCCTCCCATACTCTTCCTTTTGAGTATGCTCAATGCATCTCGATCAATAAGGACTCCTTCTGAGTTGAATTCAACTGCGTCAAAACACCATTGAATTAGTATGTTCTTCAAATCTTTATTTACCATGCACCAGCTCATATATTTGTCATTTATCACACAATCTATCAATATGCATTTCTGTTGTTTTTTATCCTGTATATTTCTATACTGTGATGTTAAAATAGGGATTTCCCATTCTCCCTCATAAATCATCATAAAAATCTTTTCCAAATCAAATTCATCAGAGGAAAGTCCTTTCACTTCTTTTGTGGGTACTTTACCATTGGTGCAAACATTGATAAAAAGTTTCGTTCCAGAAGCATACACTTCAAAAGGGCTGAATAGCCTAGTCTTCACCACAAAGTGAGGTATTGGAATAATCTCATCGACTTTATTTTCATCTTCGGCCCTCAAAAATGCCATGATTATTCAGTAAATGAATACTGCAATTTTGAACTTATTACAATAGCAGCTGTCACAAAATAAAAATCAATATTATCAAGCGCTCTTTAAAGAACTCTTTTTCCGTGCATATATATTTATTATGAGGCATTCAAGCTTAAGACTTGAAAATTGTTTCCGAATATAACCACTATACACGTGGTGATAATTGCTATTTATCTTCTACTATTATGTCAGATGAATCAAAAAATAAAGGGATACCAAAACCTGATAACTTGAATAATACTGAGGAAAGGGGGAGGAATATGCAACTTATTCCCGAATTTAAAACGCCAGAATCCAAAATCAGCAATCGTAAACTGAGATCGCCAACTATAAGTTCAGGCTCTAAATCTCCATTGCGAAGACACATCAGAAACTTCAGTGATAATAGCGCTACTTCGTCTGGTACCTCTACAACTAGTAGTGCAAGAAAAGGTATCAATCTAGGTCTCAGCGTGATAAGTTCGGGAGGGAAAAACCGATCCCAAATTGCCAACGAAACAATCAATAATTCTGAGAATGAAACAAGAACAACTATAGGCAACAAAGATGAAAGTATCACTCCTACCAATGGGCGCAATTTCTCTCAATCACCATTTCAGGAGAAAAGTAAGGATGATACAGAAATATCAGAAAACTTCAAATTGCTAGCCTCCAAAGAGCTTGAAATCTTAGAAATTAAAAATCATTTGAAAGAGTTAATGACCATGAAACATGAAAAGGAATTGGAGCTACAGTACTTGAAGAGAAACATTGAGCGGCAATTGCTACGTAAAAATCAAAATTATGCTAATAATAGCATTATCAACACGAACAATACCCCTAGATCTCCTACCTTAGCACAAAAGCATAGAATTAAATCATTGAATTCAAACATTGATCCTTTGCTAGATGATTTATACACTACAACTCAATCACGTATTGATGATAACAAGAGAAACTCATGGTTTGCAAAACCACTAAACTTTATACAAAATTTTGATAATCTTATATACAAGGAGTTTGAAAAGTTTCAAATCTCAGATTCAGAGATTGTAACAACTGAAGTACATACAGGTGATATTTTGGATGAAAATGGTGAGGATAATGATGAAGATGAAGAGTATATTGATATGGAGTTCAATCAGAAATCACCTTCCAATGGAGAAACATCCTTATCCACAGACGTTTTGCACTCAGTCTCGCAACATATATGGACATTGGTCAATGATGTTAAAGCCAACCTTCTAACAGAAGATATTGGATCAACTGATACCCCGATCCTTGCATCTTCTTCTCCACAAAAAGGTAGAATGAGAACAGCTTCCATATCGAAAAGAAATACATATAGTCAACATGGCAAGCATATTAATTCTAGTCAAAATCACATGATAAGACCGAGCATCAATTTCACAAATGAAAAGATAAATAATACAATTAACGTTACAGAAAGTTTAAAATTTACCAATGACGACAAAAATAGTGTAATAAGAGACTTGTCTCACAATAGCAATCAATCACCAGATACTAAACCTTCAACAGAAATGCAAATGAGAGTTCCTGTCCGTAGGAATGAGCTTGATTTGCAAGATGATTATGATTCAAATTTGAGATAGTTTATTACTTTTGTATATTGTATAACTCTTTCTTCAATTCAAGAAGTTCATTTCTCAATTGATCGCGTTCCTGTGAGACTATGTAAACATTAGCTTCCAAATCTCTGATTTTAATTTCATACCTTTCATCTACCAAACTAACGTTATGGTCTTCAATTTCATCGTCAGTTTCATTAGATTTAGCTTCGATACTATGATTTGATTCATTTCTTACTGGTGTAAAATTTCTTTGACTTCCATTAGAGTATACCCTCTTTTTCAGTTTTAATTCGTCTAATTCTTTGGTCAAATTCATAACTCGTACTTTCAATCTATCTGCTTCAGTTTGGGAAATTTTAAGGGCTTGATAAGAATTAGATAAGGACTTTTTAGATTCAACAAATAAAGTTTCATAATCTCTCAAATTTCCGGATAGTCCTTCATTTTCTTTTTGTAAAGTATTGTATTTTAGCTTTAAATCACTCAGTTCAGATTTCAGATCAAATAATGAAGTTTGTGGTCCTTCAGCTAGCCATACTGCGGACAATTGTTCAAGATTTTGGTTGAATAGTTTGAGAAGCTCGGTTTCTCGAGATTCGCCTACTATAGCATTATTGAGTTTTACTTTTAAAGCAGAATTGATAGCTTCTAGTTTTATAATTTTTTCATTTAAGAGTTCTTCTTCTTGTAATTTATTTCTCAAGTCATTGATTGTTTCTCTTTGAATGTTCACTAGCTTTTGCAACTGTGATACCGTTGATAGTTCGTGAGATATAAAGCCTTTTAGCTTTAAATTCCTTTCATCTATTGGAGTATCATTTCCGCCTTCAATATCGTTAATGTTGTAGACTACAGTTTGAGTTTCCTGAAGTTCTTTCAGTCTTTTCTCCAAATGTGCCTTTTCTGATTCTAGTCTCGATATTTGAGCATCGGCTGCTGCAACACTAGTTTTCATTTCCGCTTTAACATCACTGACTAGCTTCAACAATTTTTGAAGCTTTAAATTATCTTTTTCAGAAACGGCAGGTGAAAATGGTAATAACCCAGACTGTTGCATGAGGGGTGTGGAAATAGATGGTGCTTTTAGGGTCTCCTCAACTGGTGTTTTTGTATTCATAGCGGTATATGAAGAATCTGATAATTGTTGAGACTTAGATACAGATTCAATATTTCCTTCGGGTGTTTTGTAAATATTTTCATTTACGATAAAATCTGTACTAGTTTCCAGTGGGGTTTCTGATTCTTGGGACTCGTTATTAACTGTCTGTAGTTTCTGGCTTGGTTGTAAGCTAATAATATCTTTGTTTGTAGGTGAAGTTTCAGAATTGGTAGAAGGGGTCAAAGATTTCAATGCAACTTGATCGACATTATGAAATGGGGTATCAATTGTCACTTCTGAAGGTCCATTAATAGGTTTTAAAGTTATACTTTGCTTTTGTGTTTTGATTGGAGTTGATGATGTAAAAGACTTTTTTGATTCATCATTGGAATCCGTTAAATCAATGTTTGATTTAGAGAGTTCATTTTTTGTGTTTTTTAATTCGAACGTAGGGAACACAACTGGAGAAGATTTTAAAGACACCATTCCTTTTTGTATATTCGAATTTTCAAGAAATTTGGAAATTTCTTTAATATCACATTCATAAATAATGGATGTTGAATGTTGAAATTTCGCTTCATCAATCAAATTTATGGATGTATCGGCTACTCCATCAAATTCGTCTTGGGTAACTTCACCTCCCATGATCAATAATTTTTCTTCAGTTAGATTCAAAGATATCGATTGACCAAATTTTGAGGTAGGAGATAAAGGTAAATTAGATTTCAATTTCCAAGAATTTAAGTTCAAAAGGTCAATAATGTATAAATCATTAGAATTCTCTTCATTTTCTAGTTTACCACCATATATAAACAATAATGAGCCATGAACAGCAGTTGAATGACCACATATTGGAGGTGGAAAAATTGGTCCTGTTAATGTACAAATATTCCATTCATTCTTTATTGAATTATATGAATACAATTTATCATTAACAAAAGTATCACTATTACCACCAAAAACGTAAAGTTTCTCGTTAAATGAAGACATTGAATGACCCGTAAGGGGAGGTGGAATATTGCCCAATGGCTTAATTTTAATCCATTGATTTTCAGGATTTTTAAAATTAGTTAAATCAAATTTCCACAAATCGTTAAAATTTACATTATTCAATTGACCGCCAAAAACATATAGTTGACTAAGCCAAGAACCTGGATGAGTTTCTAAATTTAAAACCGAAATTTGAGCTCCATACCTTCCACAAGGTCTTTCACCTTTTGGAGCAGTAATTGTCCATTTAAGTGAAGATATATTAAAGAAATACAATTGATTATCCAGATTTTGTTCTTCATTGATTGCAGTATCACCACCAAAAATAATAAAAGCGTTACCAATCAAAACAGATGCATGGCCTGTTCTGGGTGATGGAATATGTTGAATATTTTCGATAGGTGATGCAATATATGGATAATCACAATATTTTATAGGATCGTCATGTTGATTCAAATCTGATGGTCTTATTTGTTCTATAATCCACATATCTCCATAAACTTCTGTCCCTGTTAAACCACCCATCATGTATGAAGATCCAGAATTTGATGTTTGGGATGATATTGTGTAACCATACCTTGGGAATGGAGAATTGTACAGTATTTTTTTAGACCAAGGTGTAATCCATTTATTATGTACATTATCAGAGAAAGGGGGTTGAGTTTTTGAAATCTCGCCTAGTTGCATATGATTTATATCATTAAATTTGGGAGAAGACAGAGACTTTACCCCTGAATTTGGGACATTTGAAGCTCTTTGGAATTGTTTTAGCATGGGAGAAATGTGTGAATAAATGTCGGCATCAACCACTCCATTATTTTCATTTCGAGAAGATTTTGATCTGTCTAAGATACTATTATCAACAGCATCCAACACACTCCTTGGACTTATAGTACTCTTTCGACTGTTTGAATCTCTTATTTGTGTTGATGGTGGAGTTGGTAATGATGCAGAAGGTGGCAGTTGATTATCTATTTTGGAAGATTTGGAATGATTAAGTTTTTTGAAAAAGCTAGGCATATAGAGAGAGTGGGTTTCCAGTGTAATATAATTAAAGGCGATTATAAAACCTTGATTTGTATAAGTAGAGTATCTATGTAGATATAATGATAGAAAATAGAGTTTTCACGGACGAAAACTAAGGTGATCCAGGATCAGGTGCAGATGAGAGCCTGTCAGAAAGAATTATAGGAGCGATCTCCATCGAATCATCAGCATCAAACTAATTTCTAATTTTCACAGCGCCAATCCAGCTCCCATTGTGACCCTTGAACTGGAGCTCCAGCGCGACACCACGCATCGAGGGGGCCTTCAGGGGTGCTCAGGGGAATTATGAAGCTTGCAGTATCTATTGAATTTCTTTCTGGGCGACTGTTGTTTCAGTTGCTCCCAACTCTTTTGGCTATCGGGAAAACCCACCAAACCAACCGTCGTCCATTTTGTCCTCCATTTCGTCACTGTTATCACTCTCTTCTAGTGATAGAGAAAATATGGGGCAATGTTTCGTACTACCGTCAAGTAACAACTTCTTTAATGTTTGGTTGGAGCCATTAGATAATGTAGATATTATTGGACTTTTTTCTTTATTATCAATTTCATAATTATTATTGTCCTTCTCGGTTTCATCTCTTAAAACAATTTCTTTGCTTAAAGTGTCATTACTCCTTATAGGAAGATTGAGATTCCGTGTAGAGATGAGAGTTGGTATTCCTAATTTTATACTACTTCCTTTGCCAGATCTGTCGCAACTGTCACCTATATTAGTATTGGAGGTAAATATTGGAGTGTCTACGTTATTGGCAATAGATAAATTTCCATATGTACCACTCAAAACAGTATCAGAACCATTATCACCTCCTAAAATTGATAAAAATCCCTTATCATCTTTCTTCTGTTGTGTGAATTGTTCGATCTTTTGCCTTGTACCAAATGTCAAAATCTTCTCATCATCATCATCATCATCATCATCATCATCAATCCCTGAATTTGATTTTGCATTAGAGCCATGAGTACCATCATTGAAGTCCATATCATTCAATGTAAATGCAGCTCTATTCTTAATATTGTTATTTAAGTCATTATCTGAATTAACACTATTAGGAAGAAGTGATGGTTTCCTTGACATACATAGCCCATCAAAATCAAATATATCACTATCAGCGGTCGATCCACTTCTATTCAGAAAGAAATGAGAATAAGGATTACTCTGAATTGGCTCATCCTTGGAGTAAAAATTTTTCATATTTAATTGGAACTTACTTTTGTTTTCTTCATTGAATGAACTCAACGATGTTATGGATCCCTTGTGAATATTTTCTCTCAGACTAGCTTCGTTATCTTCAAAATCATTCACACTTATCATTTTCTCAATCTCTTTACTTCGCTTAACTTCCTCATTTTCACTATCACTATCGCTATCTTCTCCCCCAAAATAGCTATGCAATTTATCAAGATCTATTATTTTCTCCTCCTTTGTATCTTTATCTAACAGATATAGTTGCCTTGAAGATCTGGTTAATTTCAATGATTCAATGACTCCTTCTTCCTCTTGCTCTGAATTTTTTTCTCCTAATCCAATAGTATTCCTTCGCCTTCTTAAAGGTAACGCCAATGTTGGTTTAGATAATTCCAACTTCTTCGGTATACTTTGTATAATGGTTGCGTATCCTGAAGTTCCAATTGTTAATTCACTTCTCAAATTCTCAGGATCCAACTTAGTCAAGTCTATTGGTTTATCCAAAATACCGTAAAATTCTTTATCTGATGAAGGTGAAAGTAAACTATAGAGGTTAAAGTCATAATCCATCAATTTGAATATTGAACGTCGCTTTTCAGATTGCTTAAAGTATAATGGTGTGCATAATGGTATTTCATTGCAAACAGACCTACCAAGTAATATCTGGAGCAATGTTGATATTATAGCCCCATGGGATACAATGAAAACAATTGTATGTTTATCTGCATGTAAATCTTGTCGTGTGTAATAAAATTGCAAAAGCTGAATCAAGTAATTATAGCATCTTCTGGTAAAACTTGATGCTGATTCACCATATTCGCCACAATGACCAAGTTGGTTATATGACCACATAGGGTCTTTTACAAGTTTTAATTGTTCTCTCGTTTTAGCAGAAAAATCACCTCTGCAATCATTCTCATTTACTGGCATATTCAAGTAAGCATTCACATTATTGATCATAGAGTAGCCGTCATCATTTGGGGGTAGATAGCTCAAATTATAGTTTTCGTTCAACCACTCCGAAAGTCCTTGATCCACCCTTAACTTGATTGTAGTCTTTTTTTCTGTCTGGCATTTTCTACTTTTTAACTTCTCTAATAACAATTCACTAGTTTGAATACATCGATTATATGGGGAAGAGTGAATCATTATGTTGTACGTTGTGTGGTTAGACAATACCTGGTTGGAAACCTTTTTGAAAGCACTTTCCATCTCATGGGAAGCTATTATTTGATTCAAAGGAGGATCAAAATTGGACAACCAGTTAGATGAGTCAATTTCAATATCTTCTATCGTTTCATTGTTGTTATTCTTGTCTTTATTCCTAAGGGACACTTCAGATTGACCAGGTGAAATACCAGGTTTGGTCTTGTCTATTCGGGTTCCATGACGTAAAAGAACAATATGCATTCCTGGATTCTTTCAAAAGAGAAAGGTTGAATATATATAGATATCTTATTATGAACAAAATGGCTTCGAAACTTAGGTTGACAATATTAAAAAAATGTTCGGTATGTTTAACTTGTTTCAGTTCAAGTATGGTCGCAGGACTCGTCGTATATAAATTAAAATTTCCGATGGTATCGCACATTAAATGAGTTCCACAGCAATACATGCCCATATATCTATATAAAATCCTTCATCTATAATTGAATTGTAAAATAAACCTTACTGTCGGCTACAGTTTTCAACAACTTTATAACAATATTTAAGAAATCAGAAGTTATACAATTTATTCTTCCAACAGTTTCCATTTGGAACAGTTAAAGTTGGCGTAACAACGAAATTCATTGCTAAGCCCGTTTTTATGTTCCGGAAAAAAATCAGTCACTTTTATACCCGGATAATTTGTCAAAACATTTTCCTTCATTCTCTCTCCGGTACAAGAAATCAATCTAGATGATTGATTTCTCAACAAACTTTTGGCAGTCTGTGAAGATTTCCATTGACATTCCGTTTCAAGAAATGGTGGATCAATCAACAATCTGTCAACTTTTCCTTTCAAATCATCTCGAAAGTTATCAGGTTCATTGTAATCATAAAATCCAAAATAACCTTTTCCTGATAGTAGTTCAAATCTAGTATCAAATTCCAAAAGATATATATGTTTAGTTGGTATAGATGCAGGATCGCGTTTGTTCATGATAGCATAAACAGAAGGTGCACTGGCAATACATATAACCGTATCTTCAGTTGCTTCTTCAAGTAGAGCATCCAGCAAAGTGTCAGCAGTTGAATCACTATACCAAAATTGAGATAGTTGCCAATCTTCCTTGAAATCATCTATACTGAGCTGCTTTCTTTCATCAAAATCAGATTCAGCCGATTGGAAAAGCTTATTAAACTTTTCTGTTCTCTCTGCTTCTTCGTTCTTGAATTCTAATAAAGCAGCTAGGGTTGCTGCTGATAGGACACTGTAGAACAATAATGATGCAATGTGTTAGTAATTAATTCAAGAAAAGGATGAGACTTAACATAAATAACCAGGACCCGATACATACGGAATATCATCATCTGAAGCCATCTCAAAATCAGCTGTAGAGGTTCTGTTGAGACAGAAAGTAACATGCTCGTATGAAAATTTTAGTTCGAACAGAAAGGTTTGATGTTAAACTGGCCCATCCATGCCTGGGCTCTCAGTACACCAATTGAACGAAAATTCTAGAGCTCGCGCATGCAAGCTTCCTAAAATATTCTTTGAAAGGAATTTAAGAGCTGGTAAACTTTCTCAAAATGTTTGTTGCCCACTACAAATCAAACAACTGTAATATTGGTAGGGTTTGAAATACTTTGCAATCCTGATATATTGGGGGCCAAAAGCTTAAGGCTCTTCATGTTTTTATGGTAACTTGAATGATTTCAAAACTATATTTTGCTTATGGGCTATTACTGTTGTGGTCTCTCATAACAATCGAAATAGATCTTTTTTTGACCAAAAATGTCATATTTTCAATTTATAAAAACATCTTTTTATCAGTTTCGTATAATATCTTTCTTTTGCGAAGGCATGAACAAGGTTCAACGCGATATATATAACCAACGCTTTTGCCCAGATTCCAGGTCAGCACAGATCTAAGATAATTTATCTACGAATATCTGGAATCGTTCTGTCACAGCTTCTCATGCATTTGGTTTATCAACAAAATTGAGAATGGCGTGAGGCTTCTTTAATCTCTACTTAATTGCTACCTCTTTTGGCTACTTCCATTGTTCATTGGTAGATATAACATCCTATACTCTGAGTTCTATTGACATATCAAACATGCTGAAACATTGGTCATGTTATCAGCTATTCTGAGGCCATCTATCCCGCAGTGAGAGTAGAGTGAATCCCTCAACTTTATTCAGCCGCTACTTGTAGCTGGCATTCCATGAGAAACACATCATTTTTTTATACTTTGAAAAGATCTCTTTATCTTAGCTATTCTCACCTGTTGTAACAATTTGTGAGAGCAATTTAATAGCCTATCCGAGATTTCTCTAATCAACCCAATAAGTTATTTGCCTTATCACTAACATAAACTAATGCTGTCCTGTCAACTAAGGTTAAGAAAAAAATCGAGTATCAGAACTGAAACCATTTTGAACATCACATATATATATTTCCTTTTATTAGTAGATAAACGTTTTGTGTTTTTTTTTTCATGGTTGAATCTGTGTCACAAAATTTGGAAGAGCATGCATGTTTTTTTTAAAAGAAGAACTGAAGTTTATAACAGATTTACATCATTTTGGTAGAAAAAAGTTTATCCTATAAAGGCTTTCAACCGTAGTAATCTTGTCAGATATTTTTACTCGATTTGCTTCCATACGATTATCGATGAGATCTAGGTAGCTGGTAAAATGACGTTTGGGATGTTTTTTTAATCACTGTTTTATAGTTGAGAGTTTTTTATATAATGCAATTTACAATTATTTGTTCCCTTTTTTTTCTGGTAAAATTAATATTGTACAATCTGATAAAACTAATACATTAGTCACTGTCCGATGCAGTGGTATATAATTTATTGTTAACTCGTAGTCCTATTTGATTCACCAGTGAGAGAGTTTGAAGCGCTATTACTTCGATAGATGAGTAGATAATTTTTATCTGATATTTATGTCTCTTGGAGGGAATCGAACTCAGGGCTCATTGCATTTTAGCAATGGTTGTCACCGTTGAACTATCTCAACAAGGACTATTTTGGAGTAGGAGATTTTGGGATTTCAATCAGTTTCCGTATAATTTGTTTCAAATATTTTTTTTTTTTAACTGCTTGAATGTTCTATACATGCTTATAACGCCTATTTATACTATTCTATTGGGATCATTTATAAACTTTACCAGTATCAACTTTTTCAGAGTAACAGTTGATGTGATCTAAGTAGTCACGGTTAGGGGCTCAGAAAATAAATTCTGAGCACTGGTTAATTGAGTAGATTGTGGACGCGGTAGGGCTCGAACTCTGGTTCACGGTACTGTGCTTTCCGCCACGCGATGGTTCCTCTTATTGATGTTAAAATATTGCTTACGTAAGCAACTTGTTACTGAATACATAAATGTTCTAAAAATTTTGAAATTGTGAGTTTGGCCGAGTGGTCTAAGGCGTTGCGTTCAGGTCGCAATATCTTCGGATGCAAGAGTTCGAACCTCTTAGCTCACACATTATCTTTTTAATAGACTCAAACCTAGCTTCTTTTTATGAGTCCAACATTAATACGTGGAGGTGACTGCAAGTGTTTTTCTTGTTCAAAAGACATCGTTATACCGAAGTTATTATATTTTTATTATTAGTCGATGTTAAACAAAAATTGTTCAATATTGATGTGCATTTCTATTTTTGAGTTTTTTTTTTCTGGTAGAATCAATATTATACAATCTTACAAAACTAATACATTAGTCACCGTCATATGCAGTGGTATAGAAGTTTACAGTCAATTCGTAGTCCTATTTGATTCTCCAGTGAGAAAAGCTAAAGTTATTCACTTCGAAAGGCAGGTGGTTCACCTGCTATTGTTTTGTAGTATTTCACGCAATACTACCCAAACTGTGTTCAAACTGGAACTGATGGTAAATCGAGGACCAGTATGAGCTATCAGGAATAGTGTTCTGTTCGATTTGTACTCGTCTGAGCTTCTTTGCCATGAACACTAATAGACGAATCATACGATTCGCTTTTAAAGAGTTTCTTGTAGTTAATAGTTTTCCGACACACTCTTTTGGGTGTATCGAGTCAATAGTAAGTCTGTTAAGAAAATTAATCACCCCTTCGCATTGGAAGAAGATGTGGTTGGGGCCTCCTTTCGCTTCGTTGTGACAGAATACACAGGGTGGAATGAATGCTTTATTCAATAGACCTGTATGAAGCTCAAACACCTCGTTGAATAGTACGTGGTGCTGGTTATGCAGCTTGGATATCCTCTCTAGCAGTTTGGACCATGTCTTCTCTGGAAGCGAGATATGCTTTTCCCAGTAGGAAATGGTATCCTTCAGAGCCAGATGATGACAAATCTTTTTTGATTGCTGTCTGAAAGACTCTGAATTGATAGGTGAGTCTGAGTTCCATGTTTCAACAAATTCCACTGTTTTGGGCGGTGGCTTTTTAGATAACCTTGAATATTTTAAATATGAAAGGTGGAGTATCTTTATTTTTGTCCTGTCTGCAGGCAAAGTCACTGTATTGTACCACGCTTCGATGAACGGAATAAAGTTCGCATATTGAGCCACTGGATTTAGCGTCAGTCTGAAAACAGAATTCGAAGGGTTCTCTGTTAAGTCCGTTCTGTCGTTTTTTTTTTTTTCCTGGTAGAATTAATATTATACAATCTTATAAAACTAATACATTAGTCACCGTCCGATGCAGTGGTATAAAATTTTATTGTCAACTCGTAATCTTATTTGATTCTCCAGTGAGAAATTTGAAGCCAATTTGCTTCGAAAACGTCTTAGGTGGCAAACCCAAAAATTTTCCAAAATTAGCAAGCGTCAATCGACCAAAATGGGGCTCAGTAAATCAAATATGTTAACATCATAAAGATACATAAAGTTTTGCTTTCGGTAATTGGCAACTTGTCCGAGTGGTTAAGGAGAAAGATTAGAAATCTTTTGGGCTTTGCCCGCACAGGTTCGAATCCTGTAGTTGTCGTTGTTTTTATCTTTTGATTTGTTATAGTCTTTCAACAATGCTTATAGATCTATACCGGTAATTAAAGTAGCGTGTTCTGATTAGACTGAATTTGAGGAAAAAGTAGATCTAAGAGTTATTACTTTGGCAGGAGACAAACTCTGTTAATCTAGGAAGTCTGGTGGATGATGTTTCATAAATAGGTACTAGAAACATTGATTTTTTTTTGACACAAACTATACACAACTTAGAGGTTTATTCCTTATATTTTCGCATGATTCCACATTTTCTCCAAGCTTTTTTTGAAAATGGAAACATTATGGTCTATTACAGAAAGAGATGTTGTCTCATCATCATCATCCAATCTGGAAACAGCTACCAGGGCTAAACCTCGAATCATTTGATGTAAATAGAGCATTTGTCCATTTTCCAGTCTTGAAATACATCTAACTGGCTTTGAAACGTCATTGGAATCGATTACATTATCACTAGATTGAAGTTTCTTGTATTGGGATTCATCATAAATGTCCGCTATGGAGTTTCGTGAATGTACCTGTGAACTTTCTGATTCGGTCACATGATATGAATCATAAAGTCCGTCTAAATCTATTGAAACATCAATGAATTCTGCACAAACTTCATAATTTTGTATATCAACAGGGGATGAATCTGTTGCGACATATATTTTGGAATTTATATCAAATAAAAAAACTTTGTCAAAGTTGCTATATTGCATCAACAAATCTAGTAAGTTTTCAAGCGCAGGTAATTCATAGATTAGCTTTTGAACTATTCTTGAAAAAGCTTCATAGATCGAATGATCAAAAATAGATGTCAAGTAAAAGGAAATTTGAACACCTTCAAGTCCATAATCTAATAAATCATCTCCGACCCTCTGCATTATATCTCTTTGGGTATCTAATCGAAAATCTTCTGATAATCCGTCGATTTTATGTATGAGAACTTCAATGTGAATTTTTGGATTAACACTGACGGCGTATTTTATTATGACTGCCAAGTTTTGAAGGGCACTTAAGTATTCGTCTTGTGAGTCGATTACATAAACCAATGCTCCTATAGAAGTGAACAACTTCTCGTAATCATATAGGGCTGGCTCAAATAAATTGAGCTGACCTGGTAATTCTATCACAGCCATATCAATTAGCGACTTAAAATTCTCAGTTGTAGGTTTTGTTGTGCTTTCAAGATATAGAGTATCAAGTGGTTGAGTATTGTGGAAAACAACTTTGCAAATTGATGATTTACCTGATCTTCGCAATCCCATTAGTAGTACAGTTGCGTTACTATCTAGTTCAAACCCATGATTCGACAATGCAGATGAGTCCATTCTGAAAATAAATACTAAACTAGTACCTTAAGGAGGCTTGTTTTAAAACAGCAATGAGACTTCCTATTCTGTAACAGCTATACTGTGATATCCTTTCCAAATTATCATTGCAAGTTGTGTACAATTCAGAGACTGATATCCGAATTTGACGCTTTACCCGCGCGCGCACAAAAATAAATTGATCATTATGTAGAAAGTTTGCACGAGACCGATCTCCAGCTCTACCCTGATAATATTACAACGTTGCAAATTCGCCGCGCACAATGTGTTGAATCGTTACGGGTGTCGCTTTCCGTTATCCATGATTCATTTTATTATGTTTCCAGGTGAATCTGTGCAAGTATAAAATCTGTCAACATTTCGCAAATGTCGACTAATGTTTAAATTGATTCAAATGTATCTTAGTTTTAGCAATGTCAATCTCTGAAAAATATTTCCCACAAGAGCCAAAAGCTCCATGTATCAAAACTACAATTCCTGGTCCTGTTTCAAAGGCTAAACTTGAAGAACTGTCAACAGTTTTTGATACAAAAGCTGCATACTTTATCACGGATTATTACAAATCTTTAGGTAATTATATTATTGATGCCGATGGTAATACCCTTTTGGATTCTTATTGTCAAATTTCTTCCATTGCTTTAGGTTACAACAACCCAGAATTGTTAAAGACTGCTCATTCTAAGGAAATGGCTGTTGCCTTATGCAACAGACCAGCACTCGCATGCTTTCCATCCACTGATTATTATGAAATTTTGAGAGAAGGCTTACTGTCTGTTGCTCCAAAGGGTTTAAACAGAGTTTGTACTGCTCATACTGGTTCAGATGCGAATGAAATGGCTTATAAAGCAGCATTTATGTTTCAAGCATATAAACAAAGAGGCGGTAAACCATTCACTGCTGAAGAATTATCTTCAGTAATGGAAAATAAATTACCAGGTACTTCCGACATGGTAATTCTTTCTTTCAAAAAAGCCTTTCACGGTAGATTGTTTGGCTCCTTATCTACCACTAGATCCAAGGCTATTCACAAGTTAGATATTCCTGCCTTTGATTGGCCTCAGGCTCCATTTCCATCTTTAAAATATCCACTGGAAAAATACGAGATTGAGAACAAAGAGGAAGAGGAAAGATGTTTGAAGAAATTGGAAGAAATCATCACTTCTTATCCAACCAAAGTTGCTGCTGTTATTGTTGAACCTGTCCAATCTGAAGGTGGTGACAACCATGCTTCTCCAGCCTTTTTCCAGGGAATCAGAAATATTACCAAAAAACATGATGTTATATTGATTATTGATGAAGTTCAAACAGGTGGTGGTGGATCTGGTAAAATGTGGCTTCATGAACATTATGATATTGTTCCTGATATTATGACTTTTTCTAAAAAGATGCAAAATGCAGGATTCTTTTTCAGTGAGGAAGGACTAGCAGGTGATCAACCTTTTAGACAATTTAATACCTGGTGTGGCGATCCATCCAAAGCTTTGATTGCGAAAACCATTATTGAACAAATCAAAAATGAAAATTTACTGAAAAATACTGCCGAAACAGGTGATTATCTTTACGGTAAAATTGAAGAACTCAGTGAGAAGTATGACACACTTTTGAACCTCAGAGGTAAAGGTAGAGGCTTTTTCATTGCATTTGATCTTGAAACTCCTGCTTTGCGTAACCAATTGGTGACAGAATGTAAGTCTCTTGGTTTGAACATTGGAGGTTGCGGTGATCAAGGTATCAGATTGAGACCAGCATTAGTTTTTGAGAAAAAACATGCTGATATTCTTGTTGGCATTCTTGACCAAGCATTTGCAAAATTATAAATTATTAAGAAAGTTCTGTCTATAAATTTTTATAAATCTAAAATATACACCCTTACTAAATATGCATCACATAGTAAGTTCAATCCAACGGTACCGAATCCGAATTAACAAATGATATCGATTTTTTAGGGTCTTTATCTTGCCTTTTCTTTTTGGCCTTCTCTTCGTATTTTTGCATAAATTTGACCATATATGCCTTACAAAATGATTTGATCTTCAATTTACGTTCTTCAGACAATGACGCAGGAACATTCTCTCCAGCATGTCTTTTCATTTCCTTTTCCGTAAGCAAGTGAACAATATCACGCGCACAACTTTTCAGGTTATCTCTTCCAATTGTAGCTTCATATTTTTTGATAGCATTGGGAACATAGGAAGCAAAATGAGAATGCCATTGCTTCTCAACAACGTCCTCACTTTTCTTCTTTTTGAGAGATCCCATTGTTTTAAAGGTGCCAATCTTCACTCTTTTCCTAGAATTAGAGTCATTACTTATATTATTACTTTTAGTCGCATCCTGTATAATTGAACTTAAAATACTTTCAGTTTCTTCATGTTGTTTCAAAGATTGTTGTCTCAATAGCTCACGTTGCCTTTCCAAAACCTTAAGTTCACGTATTTCTCTTTTCCTTATCCGTTCAAGTTCTTTTTCTCGTTCTTTACGTTTACGGGTAGTTTCTTCATCTGAAATAATTCGAGGCCACTCTGGTTTATCCCATTGGGTTGTATTGGTACTTCTATTGAAAAAGTAATTAGATTTCCTTTCAGCATCATATGCCCATTCCCATCCAGGAGGCAAAGGAACACCTTCGTATTGTTGGTTTTTAGGAATCTTTGAAATGTCAATATCTCCCCACGGTTTGGAATTAGCAGGCCCTTTGGGGATTTTCGATAAACTAGAAGGCATGCTAGTTTCATCACTAGATCTACTTCTTCTATCATCTAGTATAGTCTTAATAGTTTGATCCACTTTTTTGGGTATGCGATATATCACATCAAGAGTTCTCCAATTTTCTAAAAGAGTCTCTATTCTCGGCTTATAATCATCATCAATGTTCATTGATTGAATCAATTTCAATGATTCTTCCAATTGAATGTCTTGTATTGAATTTTTAGATTTGAGTTGTGGCCAGTTTTCAAGTAAAACAATTATATCTGCTATCGCCTGCTTTTGCTCCTCAGTAAGATGGCTGTTAACAGAAGAGGAGATTATTGTCTTCAAAGCATGCCCCAAAGCTTGAATTCCATGAAGCCGATTGAATCTAATCAATAGTTCGCACAACTCATTATTTGAAGATAGAAGGAATCTCTCTATGATACGACGTATAACAACGGCATCAAGGTCAGGTTGCATCAAACAACTCGATATCTTTGCAACATCAGAAATTTCCAAGGGTTCAAGAGTAAGCGATTTAACAAATTCCACATTAACATTAGAGCTCAAATTGTCTTTGGTAACCTTGATACCCGACTTTTTTTGCTCTTTCAGCCATTTTTTCTCATCACTTGCACGAACACCCAAAGCCTCTGTAATAGTATGGGGCAATAATCTCACAGTTTCACTTTGGGTTTTACCACCCATTACACCCAAACAATTTTCAGAGCCGCAATAACATTTTTGAGGTTCGGCACCATATCTATCAACATTATAGTCAAAGCAAATTTCTTCACCTGCCGTAATGTTTCTCTTAGCAAATATACCCATCCTGTATCTTTTATTGACAACCCACTTGTCAACATATGCATTCGGATCACATGAATGATTACAGTACCTGCCCAAACTAGCCCTCTTTGTAGCGTCTATAATTTCATTATCTTGGATCATCATAAAGTAAAAATGTTTCAAACCTTCCGCATCGTACTTCTGTTTCCTAAGTTTATATTCTTCAGCATCAACGATATCTCCCATATATTCAATAATCAAGCTTCCTTCTATTATTGACGAATTGGCTCTCATACCATAACCCTTATTTTCAGTCAAAAATATGGATACATCAGCATATTCACGGCGCTGAAATCTTTGATTCAAACAATCGTCTCCACATCCACACTGTCCATCAACACACTCAATATTTGTCAAGCGGTTAATACAATCGGACTCTGGACCACAGGCAACATTGATACCATCTTCAATTTCTTCAGTACAATCACATGTCATGAATTCGTTTGATGCAGAATAGACATGTTTGAGTCGACCGATGTACTGATTTTCCTTCAGTTCAACAAACTGTTTCCTAACTTCCTCTGTTTTGTCTTCATATTCCAAAAAGAGGGGATGGTTAAGTACAGGAGTCTCGGACTTTGGATATTTAGCAGTTATTGAAGTAAATTCTACCATGTTGTTGTTGTTGTTGATCCTATTCCAAAGTTACTACCTAATAAATAACCTTGATAGTGCTGAAATACAAGGAAATAAACAGTCTGTATTTTTCTCAAATTGAAGATGATCTATGTGATCAAAAGGTATTACTTTCAAGCTACAACATAAAAATACGTTAAAATCATAGTTTGAAAGATTGAAAACTTAAAAACTATGGTCGAGCAATAAAATAGTATCAACGTACTCAAATTTCAATATATGGCTTTGAAAAACTCGAATTTTAATCGCGGTTTTAGTTTGGAGATTAAAAGCTACAATATTAAAAAAGGCACCCCAGGCTGTGCAAATTCGAATTTATACCTGGACCGAAGATATTTTCGAGCTTTAGGTAGAATGAAGTTTAACAGTTTCATTATTTCGAGGATAATATGGCATTAGCTAAATCAGGTCCTAACACGGATAACTGTCAGATATACTGTTCTAATGAAGATGAAGTAAATACTCTTTGGCTGAGCGCATTCGATATCTCAGGAGATATTAAACAACAAGTTCAAAATTCTGTAGAAGAATATAGCCACCTGGATCAAAACATAAATAGATTACCTCAATTCAAATGTAATCAGGAGTTACTAGAATGCCTATCCCAATTTACACTGCAAAGTAGGACTTATCAAGTCGTAGGCGATTTAGGTGAACAGCTTAGAAAAGGGAAAAACAACGTAAAATATGAAATCATCATTGAAAATCAAAGGGGTGCCACTATGTTTGGCTCAAAAGTGTACACACAACAGCAATTATTTTATCCTGTAGATCCTCCAAAATTCCAGACTTTATCAGGAATGAAGTTACAGAGCCTTGAATTGTACCCCGAACCTAATAAAGATTGGAAATGGGTTTGGGATAAGTGGCATGTATTGATGATAAACGATGTAGATGAGTATGGATGGATTTATTCCAAAGTTCGATTCAACAGTAACCATTGGACAAGTGCTGACCGCTTTGGAAAGTTTGCTAGAAGGCGAATATGGATTAGAATGATGGAGAAAGAATCTGAAGATTCTTCGATTGCACAAGATGAGGATGCTCAATCCACTTTATCAGTATTACAACCTGCAAAGGAATTGAACATTGGAAGTATGTGGTCATTTAAACATAGCCAGAAAACACACTTCTCTACAACTGAACAGAAAGGGTTGAACATGAAAAATCCAGTTGATACAACACATTTGAAGACACAAAAAGGAAAAGAAAAGGGAAGCGTGCTTAGATCTTTTGATTCCACTTCAAATACATCAGATAAAGCAGTAAGTTTTAGTGACTCCAATATGAAGGAAAATAACTTCAATGAAAGGGAAGATCTATCATTGAAGGGTCCAAGAAAGCTATGTCTTGAAATTCACAAAAAGTCGGCTTCTTCAAATAATCAACATATACGCCATATGTACTCTGAAGTAAGTGCATGCACTGATGATGCCAATAAAATTGAGAAACTCTTATATTTTATGAGTCAAATGAAGAATGAAATTTTGCTACTTTTGATAGAGGATTTTGAGCTTTGCCAAAACAAGTCTAATTCATGGTTATACAAAATTCTACGCAAGTTTTACCTACCGGCGTCCAGGAAGTTATTCTTGAAAAGATTTCAGCATGATATTATTGACAAGATTGACGAAAACTCTGAAAGTGGGTGTTCATTAAAGATACTATATGGAATATGCGATGACGCGATAGCAAATGAGAAGCTATAATGTTACAAAACTTGAGGCTATATATAATTATGTACATGATTTTTTTTAGTCATAGATGTCTCTGGATAGGAACTCTTTCAAACGCTTCTATAATATCACCTTCTTGTAGTTTAGGCTCACCTTCAAGAGAAATACCACAATCAACACCATTGAGAACTTCGTTAACATCGTTTTTGACTATTTTCAGTTGTTTGATCTTTCCTTCATAAATGATTTCTCCATCCCTAACCAATCTAACGTTATGATTTCTCTTCAAAATACCTTCACTTACTCTCGATCCAGCAATGGTCATTGTGGTTTTACCTTTAATAGTAATATCAAACAATTGCTTCACTAAAACTTTAGCAACAATTTTTGTTTCATAAATTGGGGGTAATCTAGAAGTGAGTGTCTCAATGACATCTGCAATCAAATGGTAAATAACATTGAACTCTTTGATTTGAATTCCAGCTTTTGAAGCCGCGTTGGCCACATCCTTTGGGACTTTTATATTAAATGCTAAGATTTGCGCATTAGAATCTTTGGCCCTAGCAATATCGGAATCAGTTGGAGCACCAACATCCTCAAAAATGACGCAAGATTGTACCTCATCATTGCCTAATCCTTCAATACTTTGTTTAACGGCTTCAGCTGAACCACTAACATCGGCCTTTATGATAAAGTTAACTTTCTCAATCTTTGCAGATTCATCTGCAAAAAGTTCTGGTTCCAGTTCTTTGATTTCGTCTATAGTCAACCCTTGAAGTTGGTACTCCTGGACCTTCTCTTCCCTCTTGGAGTTTTCAATAGCTTTTATTCTATTTTGATTCATGAGCTCCACTTGTGCTGCTTCATCCATCATACGCTTCCTCTTTTCCCGATTGATTATGACCTTCTTAGCGTAATTTTCATCCTTGGCTTGTATTCCATAATCACCTGCAATAGGTAGATCTTTCCAACCCGAAATTTCAACCGGTTGAGAAGGTTGAGCAACTTTGATAGGTTTACCATGTTCATCTCTCATGACTCTTACTTTACAAAAAGTAGTACCAGACACAATAATATTTCCAGGTTTGAGCTGACCCTTCTTGACAAGGAATGTTGCAACATTTCCAAGTCCTTTTTTAACTTGTGATTCCAAAACCCAGCCCTCAACATTACTGGTTGTATGAGTCTTAAGCTCAAGAAGTTCTGAAATAGTAACAATAGTCTCCTCTAATTCTTTCATACCCATACCCGTTTTAGCAGATATTCTACATACTGGCGTCTCACCTCCATAATCTTCTACGTCAATTCCATGAGTTGATAAATCAGCAACTACTTTATCAGGATTGGCTTCTTCTTTGTCACACTTATTCAACGCAACAACAATAGGAACACCAGCAGCCTTTGCATGCTTGATAGCTTCTAGTGTTTGTGGTTTCACGCTATCCTCAGCTGCAACGACTAAAATAATAATATCTGTAATATTAGCACCTCTTTCACGCATCTTTAAAAAGGCAGCATGACCGGGGGTATCTAAGAAGGTGATTTTCTTTTTACTAACAGGGGTTTGAACAACAAAGGCACCAATGTGTTGTGTGATTCCTCCAAATTCTCCTTTTACAATAGATGACTTTCTGAGATAATCTAAAATTGTAGTTTTACCGTGATCAACATGTCCCATAATAGTTACAACCGGCGATCTAGGAGAAAGTTTGGAAGGATCAGTAGGAAGCTCTGCTGGAAACAAATCAGCACCCAAGTTATCATCTCTATTCACCTCGAATCCGTATTCTTGAGCAATCAATTCAGCAGTTTCTGCGTCTAATATATGTTCGTTTGTTATATTCTCAAAACCAAGGTCATCTAATTTTTCAAGTAAGTCAGGAACTCTGACTCTTAGTATCGTAGCAAAGTTCGCAACAGAGAGAAAGGTAGGAATGTCTAGTTTATATTTCGAACCATCGGCTTTCAAAGGTGCCTTCTTTTTTACTTTTACTTTGATCAGTTGCTTTGAATTCGATGCGTTATTCAGTTTTGTTTCTTTGATTAACTTCTTTTGAAAACTACGTTTTTTTGTATCCCTTTCCTCACGTTTAGTTGGTGGTTTATCCAAAGTATTGAGCGTGCACTCCGAGGGAGATTCGGGACTTTTATTCAATGAGGTATTTTTGTTGTTAATCCTTATTTCATTTTCGTTAGTTGGATCTTTAAAAGGAACGGATCCATTTAGTTCATTTAGTTTACTAGAAATTTTGGAGTCTAGAAGTTCGTTTATATCTTCAGTAGGACTTTGAACATTAGTATTGTTTTTTCCGACTCTAAATCTGGATTTTCTTATAAGCGCAGTACGACAACATGATGTGTGAAAGAATTGGTTCACCTGATGATGTGCCAACTTTGGTAAAAGATACTTGCTTTTAGTGAGCAATATCTTATTCATTATCCTCAGTGTCAAATTGCAGTAATGAGACGAATTATCCTAAAGATGGTTGGTTGAATTAAACCTGATATGGTAGGATCTGAAAAAATTTAATTTAACACGTGATCGGCATATATATATCGTAGTTACTTTGAGGAAGTCGTTATATTCTAGCTGTGCAAGGGTCAGGATTGCCTGTAGAAAACAAGTGTAATAGTTAGCTAATTGAGAATGATACAGATTTTCATCTAAGCTTTAAATACAAGTCAAACACTTAACTCAGGGCCTAAGAAATGTTTACAGCCCCAGGAAACGTATCCTACCCAGATCAACACTGAAAATAGTACAAACGCTGCGATTGAATAGTTCATTGATTGAATATCAATATCCAACGAAGGGGGAAAGCATAGAATAATGCATGTGAGTAGTATCATCAAACAACTAGAGATATTTACTAAGTAACCAAATTTTCTGAGCTTGAATGGTGCTCCTCTAATTTTTCGCCTTTTGTCTAAAACAGAACATAAGATCGGTATTCCATTTGCCACATTCATTGCCATTACCGAGCACCCCAAAAATGCATTGAAGGCACTTGTAGAAACCAATGAAAAAGTTCCTAAAACTATAGAAGTAATAACCGCCAAAATTAAGGCATTTTTTGGAACTGTTTCCTCTTCCATGGTATCAACTTTCTGCCATAACTCATTGTAAGGTAGTCCATGATCTCTACCAAATGCGTAAATTGAACGCGATACGGTTGTCAATGCTCCCACAGTTGCAAAAAATATAGCACCAACAATCATCATTGCAATAACAAATGTTACTAGGAAAGATTTGGTAGAAAGCTTCAAAACAATGTCAATAGGAAATATATCAGGATTGTCATCTAGTAAACGACTAAGTTCTGGTAAAACGCTTAATAAGGGTATTATAAAAATAACCCCAGAAAATGTGCTTGCACAGATGGAATACATCAGACCTTTCGGAATAGTTCTCTCAGGATTTCTCACTTCTTCACTCATAGATACAATTGCACCATATCCATTGTAAGTCATTGACGAGAATTGTATTCCTCCTATAATAAATGCCATAAAATCAGGCCATCCTGATCTTGAAGCATCAAAGTGAGTGAATGTGTATTTAAAACTATGAAAATCAGATGAAAATAGTAGAATTAGTATATCAGTTAACAATATTGTGTAAAATGTCCAGTAAATACACGCCTCATTCAACTTATCTAAAATACGTTGAAATTTCAAATTTATAATACTAGAAATTGCAATGAGGATAATAAAGACTAGCATAATTATGCCACTATCCTGTTTGTAGTCATCATGTGTCATCCCAAGCATTGAAAGAATAAATTGTGCACCACCGAATGTGTATGAAACAAACATCAATAAATTTCCAACGATTAAATACCATCCATCAAACCATGATATAATATGACTATATTTCTCTCTCGCTAATATGGAAGAAAAATGATATACACCACCTGAAGTAGGATATTTTGAAGATATTTCACTTAATGACAATGATACCATTGTTGAAAATATTCCAAACAAAATCCAGCCCCAAAATATGGTAAAGTTGGAACCACAAACTAGTCCTATAGACAATGTTGTTGCAACTCCGAATGGCACATTCATAAGTGAAAAGCCCAATCCAACAATTGAACCTACCGAAAACTTATGATCTAATTCAGGCTTGTATTTGAAGTGTCGAACCTCTTCAGTATTATCGTCATCGTAATATATCTCATCAGCTATATGTTGACCTAGCACCCTAAGATTATGAGGAATCTGAAAACGAGTTTCATGATTCTCAATAGATAAGCTGGTTTCTTGTGTTGAAGATGCAGTTACGGTAATCTCTGAAGGAGTCTCAAGCCCCATTGCTGAATCTCAGTTCAGGTGACTGTAGCCATGAACAAGTTCAGTTTTTGTTCGGTATTATGTGAACCATGGACTTTCATAATAGTAATTTGGCTCGCGCGCATAGAGATCTTAGTGCAATTTGCCAAGCTCTTTCCACCTAAATTTCATAACTTCCAGGATTAGGAAAATTTTCAACAAGTCCGAAGTTTTGTCGGAGCACGATTACTTTACACTGCAATGTATGTTTCGATTTAAGAAGATCTGCACATCTCCTTATAGTTGAATGATGACTGACCGTAAAACACTTCCGGGGTTCTTTTTTGATGAGACAAAGGGTCGCTATTTTGCTATACCGAATTCTGGAATTATTCCTCATTTCGGTTCACCTCAAATCAAGAAATTACACAAACTGTCCCATCAGGCTAAACGATGCAAGACCGAACCAAGTTATTCAAACAAAGTCCAAAATGAAATAGAAGAATTTAAGAAACTGCAAGTTTACAAAGCGATTGAGATTCAAAGGCTATTTGACTATACCGTTTTGCAAGGGGTGATAAATCCCCAGATACAAAAGATCTTTGATGAGTTAACACCATTCCCAAATAAGTCACGACCGTTTCAAAATGTGATGTTATCTGCTCATTATTTCATTACTACACCTAGCTTTGATTTATCTTATTTTTCTATCTTGATCACAGGAAAGGCTACAAATTTGGGGGAGTTCAAAATTTTGATACATCACAAAAATTCTGACTATTTGTCCGAAGTTGATAGTGAACTTGGTTTGAATTCAAATATTTCAGAGTATTCTGAAGATTCTAAACTTTGCAGAATTAGTCCATACCAACTGGATGATAACTATATTATATGCCCAGCTTGCAATAACTCATCACGCAAAATCAATAATTCAATACTAATGAATAGAAAACCTTTCATGTGTTTTGATGAGTTTTGCTTCGTTATAAAACAATCAACTACACAAGCGTATTTACAACTTATAGATCCCGTTACTTTGAATGGATTAAAAATACGATTAAAAATACGATCCGAGCTTCTCACTGCAACAAATTTGGGAAATCTCTGTTGTTTTGGCTACAGGAATGGAAAAATAAGTATCTTCGATGTGAGGAAACCTGAAAAACAAATATTGATTGATTACGGAACTGTGCCATGTGCTGTTGCGCTTATGTCATCGAAAACGTCATATTTTTGTGTAGTATCAGGGATAAACAACAATCTGAGAAGCTATGAGTTGAATTTGGAACTAGGGAAAGCTATGCTCTCCGAAATTTTTAACGAACATCGCTGGGGATTGAGGGTTTCTAGCAACATAAAAGTAGATCCATTTCTAGAAGGCATATTTGCTGTAGAATCAGAAAGCAATGATGAGAAGGTTTTGGAACTGCATTTCTACAGCTTAATGTGCGATAAGCCATTAATGATGAAACATGGCCCTTTCAAGCTTCCCAATTGCAATAAATCAGAGCATCTGTGGACCTTATGGAATAAAAATTTAATAATTTACGAGCAACAAACATCTGCTTTTAAAATATTTCGTGAATACTCACAATAGCTCTTCAATTTATGTGATTGCTTTTGGTTGGTTTTAAAGTTTCTGCTCCTAATGAGAGTTTGATCGTTTCTCAAATAGCACAATCTTCATATATATTGGCAATAATTATCATGATATATAGTGTATTAACATAATGATAGTATATAATAAACATTATCTTTAGGGTTCAATTTGATCTTTGTTTCCATAAGTTGCGTAAAATTTGCTATCTACTAAAATACATTGAGGCAAATATAATTAGTAAAACATGATGGGATGTTGAAATTGTGTGCTAAACAGTTTCATCGGTGTCATAATTAATAATAGGAAAAAGCATGAGGAGGACTTGATTTATTTTTTAGCGCTTAAATCTTTGGCTGGAATTTAAGCCAATGCATTAATGCAAACACTTCTTTGGATATTGATATCACATAATGGGAAACGATCAAAATGAAGTTCTCTTTGATGATTTTGGAAATCCCTTGAATGAGAACTCAACTGACTCATCAGATAATAGTTCAATTTCCTCGATTATTTATGATGGGGAACAACAATCAAACAGTTTCGTTGTCCAGGATTCAAATACAGCAAATTCTTTGATATCAGGTTTTGATGAAACAGTGGAAACAATAATAGCCACTTCAGATGCTATGTCAATAGATGAACCAATAATAAAGCCCGAGGTAGTGACAAACTTCATGATTGAAGAAAGTAGCCTCCCACAAACATCTTATTCAAAAGAGTATTTATGGGAAACTGCTAAAATCCCCGAAAGGGTAAGAAACGTGGCTTTATGCGGCAATATTCATTCAGGTAAAAGTAGTATTTTAGATATGCTTATTCAACAAACTCATGATGACATTACGGGAGTGAAGTATGCCGATAATCACATTTTAGAGCAAAACAAAGGCATATCCATCAAATCTTCTGCGATGTCATTGTTATTGCCCAATTTGGAAGGCCACTCAACGGTTGTCAATTTTGTTGACTCACCCGGACATACTAATTTTGTTGACGAAATGATTTTGTCTATACGATTGACTGATATTACTGTTTTATGCGTGGATGTTATTGAAAGCGTGACAAAGGCCCTAGAAATTACTGCTGAATATTGTATAAGAACAAATACACCAATGTGTTTGATGTTGACAAAGATAGATAGGTTAATCTTGGAATTAAAACTGTCACCATTAGACTCATATTATAAAATAAGAAGAACGATTGAAGAAGTGAATGAATTGCTCAAAACAAAGTGTGTGAAATTAAATGTTGAAGAGTCTTTTGAAAGGTTGAGACTGTCACCAGAACTGCATAATGTCTGTTTTTCTTCATCTGTTTTTGGCACAATATTTTCATTGAAAAGCTTTGCTTTGAAGTATATCGATTCAAATATGCTACACAAAAACAAGAAAATAACGGTAGAGAATTTCTCAATCAAATTATGGGGTGATATATATTTTGCCGACAGGAAGTTCTTTGTGAGACCAAAAGAGCCTCTAAAAATGGCTACATCGAGGACTTTTATCAAATTTATTTTGGATCCTATATACAAAATGACATTAACAGCTGTTTCTCTTGATGCTAATGAGCGCCAAAAATTTGTAGAGTCTAATTTGAAGCTGCACCTAAAGAGTTCTTTATACAAGATTGACTCTCAACCTTTCATGAAAGTTTTATTTTCAGCCTTTTTTGGATTACCATCACTTTCGCTTGTCAGTTGCTTGAATCATTTACCTTCTCCTAAGGAAAATGCATTCAATAAGTTAAGTCAATTGTACACTGGACCACATGATTCATCTTTCATACAAAGTTCTATTAATTGCGATTCAACGCAGAAAGTTGTTGCTTATGTTTCAAAGCTGGTTGATACTAGAGATAATGAAAACTTTTATGCTTTTATACGTATTGTTTCTGGAACACTAAAATCAAATCAAATAGTCAAATTGTTAGGAGAAAACTATTCACTTCAAAATGCTCATGATTATAAACTTCAAAAAATTAGCAAATGTTACATATGGTGTGGTAGGTACAAAATAGAAGTTCCCGAATTATATGCAGGTAATATTGGTCTAATATCTGGTCCAGGTATTGATAAATTTATTGTTAAGACCGCAACAATATATGACTCAGATTTTAACGATGAAATTCATAAGTTCAGAGCAATAGAGCATATAGTCGTACCTACTTTCAAGGTGGCTCTTCAAGCGTTCAATCCTAAGGATCTCAATAAGTTCTTATCTACGATGAAAAAGATTGACCGTTCATACATTGGATGTGAGGTGAAAGTGGAAGACAATGGGGAATATTCCATAATAGGTTACGGTGAGCTCTATATGGATTGCTTGTTGCATGATTTTAGACAGCTATACGGTAATATAGATATAAAAGTTAGTGATCCTATGGTCAGATTCAGCGAAACTACTGATTCTATTTCAAAAGTCAAGCTTGTAATTCACTCAAGTAATGGCAAAAATTCGATATCTATTACTGCGGAACCGTTAGATTCTGAAATTGTTAAAGACATGATTAATGGCACATTAGATATTAAACGAGAAACTCCTAGACAATTCGCCAAAAAGCTCAGAGACCGATATCATTGGGATTCATTTGCAGCTCGATCAGTATGGGATTTTGGCCCCGGTTCCAATGGTACTTGTATGTTATGTGATGATACATTAGCGGAGAATGTGGACAAGTCATTGTTGAATGAGCACAAAAATGCCATTTTGAAGGGTTTTCAATGGGCAGTCCAGGAAGGGCCTCTATGTGATGAACCCATTAGTAATGTCAAATTCAATGTTATTGACATCCATTTAGCTGAAGGTAGCAGCGAAAGAAATGATGCACAAATCATTCAAATGGTACAGAAAGCATGTCATGCAGCAATACTCATAGGTGTACCAAAAATGATGGAACCGATCTATTTTATTGAGACAATCTGTCATGTTGATGCACTTGAAGCATTAGACAAACTGATTGATAAAAGGAGAGGATTTGTTGAGAAAAAACTGAGAATCGAAGGCACTCCTTTATGGAGAGTAGTGGGCTTTTTGCCTGTAATTGAATCGGTAGGAATAGAAACCGATTTACGTCTTGCAACTAGAGGAAAGGCATATCCTCAAATGGTTTTCGATAGATGGGAAATTGTACCTGGAAATCCTTTAGATAAGACTGCCTTCATACCACAATTGAAACGAGCACCTATAAACTCAACAAGTAGAGACTTTATGATCAAAACAAGGAAAAGAAAGGGACTTAGTATTGAGGTTTCACTACGTAAGTACGTAAGCGATGAAACATGGAATATGTTATCTGAACTAGATATTGTCTAATTTATGTAAATTTCGATATTATATAAGTATGATTAGACACCTTGTGAGATGAGGCTATTATTTCTTTTTATTTCTTCTTCTGTTTTTACCAGGTCTACTTTTAGAGGCAGACTTAGCTGCAACACTTTGGCGAATCTTTTGCTTTTTCACTTTTTGTTTTTCTGAACCAACTTTAGAAGCCTCTTCGACAGCAATATCAAAATCATCACCACCACTCATATCGTTGTTTTTTCTCTTTTTCTTCATCGATTTGATTTTTTCCAAAGTTTCTCTCTTTTCTTTTTGTCTCTGTTGTAAAGTTTCGTGTTGAACTTGTTTACCAAACTTCTTCAATTGTCTTTGTCTCCTAGCTTCTTCTCTAGCTTTCTTTTCTGTTGCCTCACTGATTAATTTAGCCTTCAGTTTGTCCATATGTTCATCTGATTTGACCATTTCTGCGAAGTAATCGTCTGGCCTCGTAAACGGAATCTTTAATGCCATGAGTTTTTGACGACCTTCAATAGCAGCTTGCAATCCTTGCTTGTAAAAAGCCAATTCTCTTTCAGTATCATCATAAATATCCTTGATTTCAGATTCTACCACATTTTCATATGTAAGAGTTTGTCCTTCATCAAAAGAATACTTCCCCCAATTAATTTGTATTCTGGAAAGACATTCTCTCAAAGCAACTTTGTTATTTACCGTTAGTTTACTGTGTGGAACAACATCAGCATCTGAGTCAAATTCTGCTTCAGATAGTGGTATATCATCCTCTTCCTCTTCCTCTTCCTCTTCTTCATCTTCTTGATTAACCTGTTCCTTATTATTTTCTGATATATTGACATTGTCTTGTTCATTTGCGTCACGTAAGTTATCTTCGTCGTCATCATCATCATCATCATCATCATCATCATCATCATCATCATCATCATCATCATCATCATCAGCATCATCATCATCTTCACTTTCATCAAGAGCTTCCAAATTCAAATCCTCAACACTCTCCTCTGCTTCAGAATCAGAATTAGATTGAGATTCAAAATCAGATTCAGAATTTTTGCTTGAAGTAGGTGTTTCTATGACTGCTTCATTGTGAACCTTTTTCTGCTTAGCATCTACTTTTGACTTCTTCAAGGAACTCTTTTTGAGTGATTTATTAGCAAGCATTTTATCCTGTTATCTTAAATATACACTAAGCAAACAAGATTACAATATGGTCTTAGTCTTTAACAACTATTTTTCATCATAAAAATTTTCCTTTTCCTAAAAGGGTAATTTTGTGTTGAGAGAAACTGGAGTTAAGCTTTTGAAAATTTGAGTTTGCGCGCGAGTTTTTCAAACCGTAAGCTTGGTTCGCGGATAATTTCACGAAATTATTGATCTCGAAGTTTAGATCGTGCTCGTATAACAATAACACTACCAATTGGCTTCTCTCCGTTTCTTCAAAAGAGCAAAAATCCAACAAACGTTTTGAATTATGGATAAGATCATTGGTAAACAAAAGTTTTTGGCTTTATTTCCAGAACTAGTTGAAGAGTTGCTTGATGTCTTGAGAGATAATGGAATGCCTGCAGATGCTATAGCTTGGTTCAAAAGAAATCTTGAATACAATACACCAGGTGGTAAGCTCAACAGGGGTATCTCTGTTGTTGATACCTATGCTTTATTGAAAAACTATAAGTCTTACGATGATTTCGATGCTGTAGAATTTAAGAAGGCAGGAATTCTTGGCTGGTGCATTGAATTGTTACAAGCATACTTCCTTGTTGCAGATGATATGATGGATCAATCAATTACAAGAAGAGGCCAGCCATGTTGGTATAGAGTTGAAAATGTTAAGGAAATTGCAATCAACGACGCGTTTATGTTAGAAGGTGCTATCTACATTCTATTGAGAAAATACTTTAGGGCAGATTCCTATTATGTTGATTTACTTGATTTATTTCATGAAGTGACATTTCAAACTGAGATGGGTCAACTTCTTGATCTTATTACCGCCCCAGAAGATCATGTAGATTTGAACAAATTTTCTCTCGAGAAACACTCATTTATTGTTATCTACAAAACAGCTTTCTATTCATTTTATTTACCGGTGGCATTAGCTATGTACATGGCAGGTGTTAGTGATGAAAAGGATTTGAAACAAGCACGTGATGTTTTAATCCCTCTAGGTGAATATTTTCAAATTCAGGACGATTACTTGGATTGCTTTGGTAGACCGGAGGATATTGGTAAGATTGGTACTGATATTCAAGATAACAAATGTTCATGGGTCATCAATACTGCTCTTAAAGTTTGTACACCTGAACAGAGGACAATCTTAGATGAGAATTATGGAAGAAAAGATACTGAAAAAGAGAAAATCTGTAAAAAACTTTTTAATGACTTGAAGATTGATTCCCTTTATCACGAGTATGAAGATAATATTGCTAAGAAGTTAGTTGAACAAATTGCGCAAGTTGATGAATCTAGAGGCTTCAAAGGTGATGTATTGACTACCTTCTTCAACAAGATCTACAAGCGTTCTAAATAATAGTTTTTGTATAGTTAATCAATAAAATGTTATAAGATCGTTAAATTGAACTAAAAAATGCTTATAAACATCAACCCTAGTTTGGAATACCAGTTCCTGATTTTGGAGGATATTCTTTTGAAGTGTTGGAATCTTCTGGATGCTTGCATGTACACCATTGATCCTTAGGTGTTGAATTCATTGCTGTTGGAATATGCTGACCACATCCAATCCAGGAAGCACGGCCGCATTTGTTACATTCTGAAGGTCTACACATTTTGTTATTAATCAATTGATCAAATGGAGCAGGTAGTGATAGGAAGAGCAGCACACTACCACCAAAGTTTTAGATAAGTTTACATTATTTTTAATAAGCGCCCTGGCTAATCGATTTATTATGCTAACCAATGAGACATTCGCTTTAGATAAGCTTAAACTTCTCTTAGCAAACTTGAATGCAAAATATTAGGGAATTAATTACTGATTGGTACAGACTATGATTTTAACATTCCCTACAAGCTCTCCCTCTATGACCTGTGAGTTAATGATTGCAGTTCGTTGAACTGCTTCAAACAACTTGGGTTAACTGTGTCCGTACCTCACCTGTACACCGACAAGAAAGCACGCACCACGTGACTGCTCTTTCCAATTTCCAAACTTATAAATTTGGGATCACGCCGCAAAACCAATTTTGTTGTCTCGTGATTTGCACGTGAGACCAATTGTTTGTTTAGTTGTTCACACACGGATACTACTGGTGACTTTTAGCATTCTACACGAACAAGTATAAATTATGAGCACCAAGAAAAGAGTTGGAGAGACAACTGGCGCAGAAAATGATGATTATCTTAATTCTAAGAAACTCAAATTAGAAAGTGCAAATGCCAATAGTGTTGCTAATTCCGATAATATTCCAGTGAGTGATATAAACAATGCCCTTGAAAACGCCAAAAAGCATGGTCAAATTTCCGTACAAGAGTCCGAGAAAGCTGATCAAGATGCAAACAACGAAGAGGAAAATGCTATTGATCCTGTATTGAATGAACATAAAGGCTCTGGTCAAAATCAACAACGTAAACTTTTCAATAACTCTGATGAAGAGAAAGAAGGAAAAGACGAAGAGGAAGAATTGGAAGAAGGAGGAGAGAAGGAGGATGACAAAAATGCAGAATCTAGAGAACATATGGAATCAATTCAAATTACCACCAATGAAAGCAATTCCAAATCCTCAACTGACCCATCAGTCTTACTCAAGCTGAAGAAAATGAATCACAAGGAAGTTGAGAGACGTAGAAGAGAGACCATCAATAACGCTATCAAAGAATTGCAAGATTTAGTCCCAACTACTCATACTAATAAAGCACAAATTATTAGAAAGGCCTCAGAATATATCAAAAAATTGAAGGAAAAAGAAGAAAATTTGGTGAATAAATGGACTCTTGAAAAAATAATCACAGACCAGGCGATAAGTGAACTTGCAACATCCAATGAAAAGTTAAAGTCTGAGTTAGAAAAAGCGTACAGGGAGAATGAAAGATTTAAACATATCATAAAGGGCTTGATTACTGAGGTTAAAAAGCAATCAAATAACTCTGACTCTACAAAGGATATAATTAATCAAACTGAAGAACTATTTACAGAAATAGATGACAGCAATGAGAAAGAAGAAGAAGACGAAGAAGAAGAAGACGAAGAAGAAGAAGTAGAAGCAAATGTAGAACAGACTCCTGATGAAAATATTGATGATAAACTCAAGAGCTCCGAACAGGAACCTGGAACTGGATCCGACGATCAGTAGCTGATACTCCAAATAATCTGCTGTTTCTACTGTATTTTTATTCCAATGTACCTATATATATTTATTTACCAATTTCTATCATACTCTCTATACTCTGAAATCAATCTCTATATCTCAATGTCCCTAATGATAACACCTTCAGTACCCTGTCCCAAACTACCATGAATTTTGACATCAATAGTGACATGATTACAATCTTTAATCATTGGTCCTCCACCAAATGTAAAAATTGAACTAGTTCCAGCATACATCAATCTATCTTCCATTCCACTTCTGTTACAAATTATCACTCCTTGTATTAAATCTGGATGGGGCTTGGAAAATAATGGATCTAGTCTCATTATCCAATATCTTGCTGTTCTATTGTCAGTCAATCCAAGATGATATTCCAAAGCATCTTCCGAATAAATCCTGCGATCCCTTGTTTCATTTGCGATTGTATCTATTTCCTCAACTTCATTTGAATCATACACTTCTCTGAAATTATTAACCTCTTCATCAGTCCAGTTCTCTTTCCATGCTGAATTCATCCATGCCGTAGGTATAATAATTAGTTGACATTTGTCTTTTGCTGCAATTGTTGCAAATTCGTATGCGTCAAACGGAGCAGTAAACTCATACGGATTTAAGTCCATACAAATTCCAATAATTGATTTGACTTTGTGTCCCCTTATCTCAACGTCAAATGATTTGAAACCATCTGGAGATTCACTACAGCCCCAGAGCTTGTCCGTTTCATATAGATGAGTTTTTCTGTAATTGTAGACAACACAACCTTTGGAATCAATAAGCACAGCAGAATTGTAGATTTTACCGGAGAAGGTTTCAGGATATCCAAGTAATGTAAGACAGTTCCACTTCTCAGAAATCAATCTACCAAATTCATATGACCTTCCTTTTCCTACAGTCTCAAGAAATGGGGAAACTTGTTGTGGTGATCTGAAATTGTAACCTGTCAATGCCATTTCGGGAAATACAATCAAATCAGGCTTTTGTTGAGCTGGATTTATGGCCTTTTCCAACAATTTCAAAGCTTTCATTGCATTCTCTTCAACATTACCTAGTATAGAGTTAAGCTGAACAGCTGCAACACGTATCTTCATAGTAATATAGTGATTTTATGGTAAACTCAAAGATTAAATTGGGGAAACCTTAATTATCGAAATGTAAGACTAATTGGCGAGCACTTTTGTTGTAACATGCTAACGCTTGTGTATTAATGGTTTTATTAATAATCCAACTAAACATATGACACACGCTGATATTCTACTTGATCCCAAAATCAAAACTCATGTTTTACTTCCTATCACAATTATCATGGTGTTGGTTCACGTTCTTCAAAAATTAACAACGATTTATATACAACCTACACCGCAGCTACTGAAGTCTCACAAAATCAAAGAACGACAACATCTACGATTGACAGAACTTATTATACAAAACAGATCAACTGCTTTATGTAAATCTGAATGGGAGGCCATCAAGACAGATGTGATTGAAACCTATGGAAAAGAAAATAATTTGACCAATATACTTGGAAAACCAAGTGAAGACAAGCAGAACGAACAAACAAATCCCTTACTTCAGAATGGATTTCAGGAAATGATGCTTCAAGGTCTAAAAGGAAATCTGTTGAATTATTTACCGCAACCTATTCTTATGTTTTTCATGTCAGTTTTGTTTGGTGGTTATATTGTACTAAAACTACCATTCACATTGACTGCAAACTTTAAACCAATGCTTCAATCATCTATTCAGACACCTGATTTAGACGTTTCGTATGTTACTGGTATAAGTTGGTACTTTGTTAATCTTTTGGGAGTTGAAAGTATTGGTTCACTCATTTTGATGTCTTTAAACTTTCAAAGCCCATTTTCTAAACCGGAGATGGAGATTCTTGATTCTGTGACCAGTGCTTTAGAGGCAGGAGGCCATTCCACTCAACAAGAAAATGCCCTTCCGTTCAACCAGGTTAACTCCGCAGAATTATTTAGAAGAAACGTTGAAACAATCAAACATTTGGAATTTACAACATGTCTCAAGTATGATGAAAAAAAACTAAAAGCCTTTCATTCTGAGGATGGTCTATAATTGCTAGATAATATATATATATATACATGCCCGATCTAGAGCTTATCGCTAATGTCAATTATGTTTGATGCGTTATCGGAAATACCTTTGAGTTTTTCCAAAATCTCTCGCTTTTGTGTTACTGTCAGAGGAGATTTGAGAAACTTAGACCATCTCAAAACAGCAAGCGGAGAGTGGGAATCAGCATACATGGATATAATTCTATATTTCACTGATTCTTCAAGATCATCTACTGAAAAACCCAACTGATTCAGAGTACCTGTCAAAAATTTTGCTTTCCTTTGATCAGACTTCTTCAGAAAAGTAGTGGAATTCTGAATTCGATTTAAAATCAATTCAGGTAGTTCTTTTATATTCTTGTATTCTGGACTATATTGCAAATATTTGATGAAGGCTGTTATATTGTGAAGACGTATGAAATCAAGAAGAGACCTCAAAATATTAGCATTCAACATTTTTGGTTGCATTAGCACGTTAACGAGAGGTTTAGATAGCAAATTGAACAACATTTCCTTTTTTTGTTTTGTAGCATCAACCCCAGTAGCAGTTTCATTTATTAGTTCAGCGTACTTCTCCACAATTTCAGGAAGCGGTTTATATCCTCGTTCTACAATGTGTTCAAATACATGATGTGCAACTTTTACATCCTTTTGTTTGAGTAAGGAAACCAAATATGTTTGTGCAAAACTTAACGTTGAATGGGACAAAAATTCTGAGTTCGAAGTAGAGTCATGTAATGTTATGATAGAGGTTGCTGATTTGGTATGATTAAAGGCTAACAAATCCAATAGTATGTTTTCGAGTGTTTCATAATGAAAGTGAAGAACTTTTTTCTCAAAAAAGAGATTCATGCTCCGTAAGAAAACTTCTCTCTTTACTTCAGTTAAAAATGGTGATATTTTCACATACCAGCTCACAAGAACTTCAAGTGAAATATGAGGAAAAACTCGAGACAATTTTTCTACAGATTGTGTAAAATCAAATGTATCATCTTGATTCACAGCATCTAGAAATATTTGTTTAGTTTTATCTGAGAGCTTCATATTAGCTTCTAAATGAAATAATGAAATCTCTTTCAAATCTTTAAAAAGTCTATGCCTCCAAAAATATATCATTTCAATTTGACTTTGGTACATATTGTCACTATCGTATTTGAGTCGAAAAAACTTTTGATATTTAGAAAGCATTGCATTCTCTAGACTGTTCAACAATATTAATTTAAATGCATCGTTGCTGTCAAACGAAACAAACGGAGATGGAAGAGCAGCCTTATCGTTCATAACTGCTACTTCATTTATTATGGAATTTTCAGGGATTGACACTCTATTTTCCGAATCAAAAGGTCTCCCTATCAAGTGTTCTTGTAAGACAGTTCTCTTTTCACTTAGGTACTCATCTGGCAAATAAAGGGTTGAGTTGAATCTTTTGCTACAACTTACACCTAACAATTTAGGACATAATTTTCTTGTACTCATCAGGTTTCAACGTGGTATTCTCTCAAAGTTAGGTATTGAGCTATTTGAACGAATCAAGTCTCGATTGGGATGAATATTTCGTGAACAATTTTGAATTAGTTGTGAAAACCAAGAGACGTGCACACAAAATGCATGTTCTGGACACGTGACTTTTCAATGTACAATTTGTGCTTCAGAAAGTTTGAAAATTGAGGCATCTAGAACTTAGAACTTAAAACCTAATGCTCTGGAAGCCCACAAACTATTGAGTACCATCTTCATAATGGTTGTATTTTTCAAATGGTACATATATCCTCTTATTATCTTTTGTGCATGGATTCTTTTGACGTCATCAACTTTTTCTCAATTAGATAGTATAAATTATTACCGACAGTTAATCAATCTTGATGGGTATCTTTTTACTGGTTATTATAGTGTGCATAACGTAAATCAAATTGTATCGAATGATTTAATAAATAAGCACATATTGATATTTACTGCTCATCCGGACGATGAATCAATGTTTTTTGCTCCAACAATAACAGAACTAACCAAAGAGAACTATAATAACCATTTTCACATTGTTTGTTTGTCTAATGGTGGAATGAATGGATTGGGTCACATAAGAGAGAAGGAGCTACAAAGAGCAGCAAAACTATTTGGGGTAACTTCTGCAAAGACTTTGGACTATGAAGATAATATCAATTCTATGTGGGATACAACCAGTGTTGCAAATACAATCAGTAATGAAGTTGAGACTTTGAAAAATAATTACAATATAGACGATCATTTGATTGTTCTAATTACTTTTGACAAAGAGGGTATATCGCAGCACCCTAATCACAAATCTTTATACAATGGTTTGGTGGAGTTCAAAAAGTCTTCAGCCATTACTACATATGCTTTAGTATCATGGAACATGCTGCATAAATACTCCGGATTACTCATAACTGATGTACAATTGGTAATGATCAACATTGCAAAGAAATTGAATTGGGACAAACCATCTGAGGGAAATGTCATCATTTTTTCTGATCTCAATACAATTTTCTTGAATCTTTCGGCAATGTCATGGGCTCATTACTCTCAGATTGTGTGGTTTAGATGGATCTGGATATTAATCAGTAGATATATGAATGCGAACGAGCTAGTGAAGCTTTGATTAGTTCTCTTTTCTTTCTATAAAGTTTCTCAGCTAGTATTTACAGGTATATCCAGTCACCATAACTCAAAATCATCCTCTTCATCAATCTGTTTCCTTTTCCGTTCTTCTTCTCTAGCCTTGTCACGTGCATATCTTTCTTGCAAAACCAGCAACGCATTTTTCAGTTCTTGATATACTTCTCTGGATGGGCTGAAGTTTTCTATGACTTTGCTTGCATCAAGAAATAAACCTTTTTTGGCAAGTTCCTTACAGCAGACTGTTATATACTTTTTCAAAGTATTTTCATTAGCAATAATATTTATCGCACTAGTGTTGAACTTTGCAGCAGTAAGTACAGAAAATATTAGGGGTAATTCCTCTACAAGATTATCGACACTTGCATATTTCATCTTGAGATCAATCATACCCCTACTCACACTTTTAAGTTGACGAGTGGCCATTGCGTAAACAACATCAAAAAGTCTGTATTTTAGATCTAATAATGAATCACCAGCAGCATCAATAACTTTTTCATCCCCTAGTTCACTAATTAATTGTCTGTCAACTGCATCACCAAAATGTCCAGCTGTTCGTAATGTTATTTCCCAATATTTTCTCATGTTCCTGGCATTCAAATGAATTGTTTGATAATGATGAAGTAAGAGATCATTTATTTTTACTGCTGTTGAAAATTCTCCATTTTTGGAGTAAGCAAGCAATAAACTGATTAGAGTATTTTCGTCAGGCCATAGTAACATTGGAACGTGCTTCTCTATGTTGAAATGTTCCATTAAGTAAATCCCTTTATCAGAAGATCTATCAACTCTTATTCCATAAAGAGCCTCAATCATTTTATCAAGGGAGTCCAAATCACCATGCTTACCCAAACCTCTAATGATTGCATTGGTAATGGGAAGGCTATCTGGTAGCTGAAGGTTTTCCTTATAGTCTTGATATCTTTGTATCAAGGTTTTGAAATTATGACTATGATGGGGGTATTGATAGAAAGAACTTAACTTACCTTTTCTATTGATACTATACAGTCCATGTCCATAAGTTTTCCAAAGATGATGATGTGTTTTCCCCAAGATTTCAAATTTAATCAACCACATAGAATTTGTCAAATAGTAACCAGAGTTTGGAATCTGCGACAAAGTTTCGATCTTAGAAACCAATTCAATGGCTTTCCTAAATTGATGTTTGTTCAAGTAAAACAAAGCAAGTTTTTCACAATCATATACTGATAAGGTATCTGTTGTGAAAGAATTGAAGATTTTATTCGTTGATCGAGATATTGATCTAACTATAGCAGACAGTTTACTTGAATCAAATTCCGTCTTAGTTCTGTTTGCTGTTAAGAACCACAATCGTTTAGATATTATTTGATTGAAGTCTATAAGTCTTTGTATTGATGTAGAAATGAACGACTGATCCATTGAATTTATGTTTCTCCTTACCTTGGTAGTTCTTGTTTTGAGAACATCATATATACTTCGTTCGGCGGAATTGTTGAGAATTTTTAGAATTTTCCCAAAAACTTTTGTGTCATCGTTTGGTTCTTTGTTAAGAATACTCAAGTTAGTGTTAGTAAATGTAAATGGTAACGCAATAGAGTTCAAAGCTTGCGACACTAGATTTAAGTCCTTCTCTTTTCTAAAAGTTATTTTTCGTTGTAACTTAGCAGTATTCTGTAATACTTTGTAAGTTGTATTGTAGTATGTTCTGATATCATTATAATTACGTTCTAAGACTTCAATCGAAGCATCTGATTGGTTTTGTCTTTTGGTGAACTCGCTGATCCGACTGGTTGGCACAAAAAATGATATATTTCTCCTTGATACTTTGGATCGCCCATACATGTTTTCTGTATTGCAATTATGTGAGGAAACAGATGTATGTAGAGAGTTTACGGATGGAGAATCAACGACTTTTCACAGAGAAAATCTCGAGAAAGTAAAATTGAATATTTCATCGAGATCAACGTCAAGCTAATTTATTTTAATAAAATCGATCTGATCGATGTGCATTGCATTAAGACAACCGCGAATAAGGCTTGACATGCAGCATGCGTGTTCCGGATTGGCTATCTGCAGTGGGAAACGATTAGTATAACGTATAAAAAGAGCAATACTTATTTTTAAAAGTCTAGTATATCCAGAGCATTACCAGAATTTTTAGCTTTCTCAAGACAAAGATTTCCCACTGAAACATCCATAATGCATAATCCAACGAGTTTGGAAACTACAATAGTTTGATTTTTGATCCACTCATTTTGTTACCATTCTCATAAAGCGAAGAAATCTCTAAAAGACTATCTTCATTGATTTCGTTGATAATAAATTCACCAGCTTCGTGGAGACAATGTTCAGTAGAATCAACGACAATTTTACCGCCTTTTTCCAATATGTACTTCCTCAGGACATCACCTTCAATTTCTGTCATATGAGGCTTATAGGAGCCAATGGCACCAATAAAACACTGCTTCTTTAGCTGCTGGACAAGTTTTGTGGTAATTGTTGGTTGTGAAGTTGGAATACATGTAAAGACAACAGTGGTTGTTTTGAAAATTTCAAGCAATGGATCATCACTTTTGCCAGAAGGAAGCCCAACAGCTTCAAATTTTGTACTTTTATGTTCTAATTGCAATTCATTACATAGTTGTTCTGCCTTTGAAACAGTCCTGTTTGAAATTACAACTCGGGTAAATCTGTTTGGATACAAAATCATTGCTAATTTAATATGCCAAATAGCTTGATCTCCGACACCAAAAACAACCAATGTTTCACTTTCATAATTTGCATCCAAAGGGAAAACTTTGACCAACGGAAGGGTATTACATAATGCTGTTCTAAAAGCAGTTAGTGTTGCACCGTTAATCACACCAAGTGGGTAACCTGTTTTTTTATCCAAAACGGTTGTGATACCTTTGAAACCCTCTTTGGAACCAGTGATTGCTTTCATACCAACTGTTGATCCAGTTGATGCCATGAACAAATGTGTACAGCCAAACTCGGTACTTTTAACAATGCGTGGCGGAATAATACTGGGATCAGTCTTGTACTCTCTCAAAGCATCAAGTAATGTGTTTTGATAGTCCTGAACTCCCGGAATATCTAAATTTGAGAACAGGTTTTTGATGACATCATTTTTCAAAACCAACATCGTTAACACTTATACTTAACCTCAAATAGCTCAAATTGTATTAAGAAAAGAGCTTGAAGATCGCCGATAGCGGCCAATTTTTACGCACCCTGAATATTCAGTGTGAAATTGGTGAACTTGCTTTTTTCAAATGCCCAGGGTAAAGCTGATGAGTAGCGGAGATATCCGAAACTCATGATATAATCAAAACAGACACTAATTGAGAATACTCGAATCAAAGACCACAACTGAATAGCATCGACACACTTTGTACTGATTTTTCATGTTAGACGCTAAGATTATAGATCAAGAATCCGTTATTTTATTGGATACCGTGAAAAGTGTTTTCCAGGACCCGGGTGAACAACTGTTGAAGTGGCAATTAGAGTTTGTTCTTGTTACCGAACTTACAAGTAAAAAGTGTAAGTTATGTTTGGATTTACTTGATGCTAATTTGGGTCCAACGTACTCAAAAGTTAATGGTAAAGATTGGAAATTGAACAAAAAAGAGGAAATGAAAGAGCCAGGGCTAGTTTATCTTCTCTTATGGGATGAAGACAAACTTGTTGGGTTTCTATCTTTCAAATTTATTAACGAGTATCAGCTTGTATTATATCTCTATGAGATTCAATTCACAGAGGCTTTGAGGGGAAATGGGCTAGGGACGCTAATGATTGAGAAACTGGAAATGGTAGTAAAAAATGTCAACAGTTCAAAAAGGCTGGCACAATTGTGGAGTAGTAAATTTCCAGAAGAGTTTCCAACAGTAGAAGATGCCTTATTAGTAGGTATTGGACTGACGGTCTTCAGCTCAAATGAAGGTGCCATGAGACTCTACACGAGACTGGGGTTTACGATAGGTGGGGATAGTCCGAGAGACTACGTTTTGCGAAATGGCAAAGTAATTAAACCACCATATTATATGATGGAAAAACGCGTTGTGGATTAGTATCTAATTTATAGAGTAACATATTGTTTTACAAGGACATACCAATCAGTATACATTCGACTTTAGCGTCAATCAAATATCCTTCATTATTCCAGCGAGATATTGTTTCATCCAATTCTGCAACGTGAACACTAACAACTTCAATTACCTCACTATCCATCCAATGAGGCACAGGTTCCTGATTTTCTGGTAACGACATGTCGATGTCAACGTAAACCATTTTAGAATTAGCATCAGTCAAACCTGGATCACTCCATACAACACTACTTACCTTTTTAATTGTACCAACATAACCGGTTTCTTCCTTTAATTCACGAAGGGCACAACTTTCAATTGTGTCATTAGGGTCAACAAGCCCAGCAGGGAATTCTACACAGACTCCACCAGTTGGTGGTCTAAATTGTCTAACTAAAACAACCTTCTTATCACCATTAGGGTATTTGAGTAATGGTACTATAATGACAGCATCAACTTCTTGACCTTTGGGTTTTGTAGTACGCTGTGCTATTTCCCAAGCTGATTTAACACCTAATGGTGAAATGTACTCTAGTTTGTATAAGTTAATAAATCTAGCATCTTCATTACTAATTGGTGACTTATTAACTATTTTAGCAATTGTTTTTGAAGGTTTAAGTAATTCGCCTGCTTGTTTGTAAGCAGTTGATGCAGTTGTAGACATTCTCTTCAATAAACTTGATAATGTTGATGTCTTTCTATACATGTGTTTGTTGGAATCTAGCGGTTTAATCTTCTACAACAAGCTTGTAATTGACTTAGCGCGCGGCAATTTGCCTAGAGATAGAGATCAATTGCAGATCGTTACTATTGATATTATAGACGATCTTTTCATTAAAGAATAGGAACCTTCAATTCGTAATAAACGGAACATGTCAGAGATTTATACACGGATTGAAAATGAACTTGTTTTTTCAGGCAAGTATAAAGAACTTTACAATATGCTTGAAACTGAGTTGAGGAACTCAGGTTGGTATGATAATTTTTTACAAACTGTACAGAATACTATGGAGATGACACCTGATAGTGAATTACAGTTTACTAAACTAGTTGACTCTTTACAAGATAAAGGAATTCAAACTGTACCTGAAGAAGTCAAAATCAAAGTATTACAGAAAATCTCTGAGTTTTTAAAAGATGTTATAGAATAAAATTGAGGAATTTATTTATACAAGTATAATAAAATTACATAGAGATAATAAGGACAAAATTTACAACACTAATCATCATAGTCTTCATCTTCATCAACATTTCTTACCTTTGCTTCTGAATCATTTTGATTTTCAGTTACTTTTTCAGTCTCAACTTTTTCAACATCGGAGTTTTTTAATTCAGCAACTTCCTCAGTTTCCATTGGTTTCAAATCAATAGTTTTTTTATGTTCTGTTTCATTTGATTTTTTGACAGGATCTGAAGTAGTTTGAAGTGAAGAATCTTCAGAGTCTTGCTCTTTAACAGAGATATTTTTAGTACTCTGATCACTTGATTCTGTTGTAGTATCTTTGCTTATATTCGAATCCTGTTGTGAGGATTCTGATAGTATGAACGATTTGATATTTTGTTTTTCCTCTTCTTTAGGTTTTGATTTAACTATGATTTTAGATGAATGTGCTGGTGATGTACATTCTGTTTTTTGTTTCTTTTCTGAACTTACATCAGAGGATTCCATGCTTCTCTTTGCCGATGTAGTTTCGTCAATAACAACTTCTTTAGATTCAGTTGTTGGTGCCATCATAGGAGCAGTTATAACTGGCTGTTTTTCAATTTTAGCTGTTACGATTGGTGTTTTCTTAACCGCTGGTAGAGAATCTAGTTTTTCAATTTTGGAATCAGATATTTGAGGTTGAGATGATTGTGGTACTTGAACTATTGGAACATTTTGAAATTGGGAAATTGGTACAGACGTAGGTATTGGAACTTGAGTAGAAATAGGAACTGTTGCAGGATGCTGTTGCAGCTGTGGAAGAATTTGAACCGATGGTTGAATAGGAGCAATTGCAATTGGTGGTTGTGTAGGTTGACCATTAATAATTGTTGTTTGTTGAGGTTGTTGTTGTTGCTGTTGAGCAATTATAGGTTGTTGTTGTTGTTGTTGTTGTTGTTGTTGTTGCAAAGGTTGCAGTTGTTGTAATTGTTGTTGTTGCATTTGTAGCTGAGATTGTTCCAATTGCATCCCATTTGAAATTTGTTGCTGCTGCTGCTGCTGCTGCTGTGGCTGTTGTTGTTGTTGTTGTTGTTGTTGTTGTTGTTGTTGTTGTTGTTGTTGTTGTTGTTGTTGTGCAATTATTGGTTGTTGTTGTAAAGGTTGCAATTGCTGTAATTGTTGATGTTGCATTTGTAGCTGAGATTGCTCCAATTGCATTCCATTTGGAATTTGTTGCTGTTGCTGTTGCTGTTGCTGTTGCTGTTGCTGTTGCTGTTGCTGTTGCTGTTGCTGCTGTTGTTGTTGTTGAATCATTTGATGAGAAGGCAGAGATAATTGATGCTGTGATTGAATTGGAGGGGGCAAGGCACCACCTTCCTTTTCATATTTTGATAGCTGTCTCAATCTTTCAGCAATATGAGGGTTATCAGGATCTAAAGAAGCAGCTCTTCTATAAGCATCAAGTGCATCACCAATTTGATTATTACAAGTTTCATATAATGTACCCAGATCATACCAAACTTCAGATAGATAAGGATTTAATCTTATTGCTCTAGTATAAGCATCTAAGGCATCTTTATATTGAGATATTTTATAATAAAGGACACCAATTGAGCACCAAAAAGTTGGATTTCTTGAATCTAAATTAACTGCATGTTGGAATGATTCATAAGCATTTGGATAATCTTGTTTTGACATATAAGCTCTACCAAGGTAATACCAAGAATGAGCATCTGTATTATTTAATTCAATTGATTGACTTAATAATTGTAGAGCAATATCCAAATCATAAAATGGTGCATCACTTTGAGAGTATAAACCACCAAGTTGTTGTAAAACTTTTGAATGATTTGGACTTGCTTGTAAAACTCTTTCATAAGCTTCCTTTGAACCATTAAAATCTCTACTTTGCTCTAAAACTGTACCAATTTGAAACCAAACATCAGTTTGAGTTAAAGGGGCAGGAGGAGTATTCAAAATATATTGGAAACATTCTAAAGCTTTTTGTAATTTTCCTTGTAATTTGTAGATTATACCTAATCTAAAATAGACTTCATTTGCCTTATCAAAATTAGGATCCATTTCAAGAACACGAACAAATGCTTCTTCTGCATATTCTAAAGAACCATACCTATCATATAAGATACCAATACCATGCCATAATTTTGGTACAGAAAGATTTTGTAAATTTAATAAAGCTTGTTGATAAGCAGTATAAGCAGATTGTAAATCATCTAACATAAGATAACAATGACCTAATAAACCCCAAGTTTCACCATTATGTTGATCTAAAGCTAAAGCTCTTCTATAAAGATCAGCAGCTTCAGCATAAGCATCTCTTGTCCTATAAACGTGAGCTAAATGAGTAAGGGCTTTTGCATTATTGGGAGTATACCTTAATGCAGTTGAAAATGCTTCGACTGCTCTTTCTACTTGACCAATAGTATCTGCACAAGTACCAATAGCGATCCAAGTATCAGCACATTGCTGTACGAATTTTTTGTCATATGATGATGTCATGCAGATATCAATGAGTAAATGATAATGTTAGATGGTACAGTTGAATTAAATTATTCAAAGAAGGGGGCTGTAAATGGCAAAAGGGAAATGAAGATTAAAACGTTGAAGAAGACTAGTCTAGTCTTTTACAACAACAGTGCTATTTCAGCAGATTCAAAGAGCCTGACAGGTAGGGTCGGGTCGGGTCAGGTCAGGTCAGGCCCCAGGACAATTTTGTCGAAAATCAGAAATCGCCAACTGTCAATAACATTGTTATTCGCCAACAATTTAATCAGCATTGTTTAAGAAGTTAGCTTTGTGCACCGCCTCAACGGCCGCAAATTTTTCCTGCACTGGCGACATATTATAATCTCTCACATTCTTCTTCCACAACCCGCAGGAACAATAGAACTGCTAGCGCCTTCCCCCCCCTAGAACTCTGAGACTCGCTTACAGACTGGTCGGCGCGTTCGCGAAACTGCAGTCAGCCAACCACATTTCTCTCGTCTCGAATTCCACTGTCTCTGGCAGAGTGTAGTATTTACCTCAGACTGCTGACAGAGTCTGCTTCAGCCGAGCCTTTCAACTCCAACTTTTTAAGGCAATTTTTCACCCATTTTTTGCAAACCCGGCCTGATCGACAATTAATGCCCCGGCGTCTGGCCGAAACAGATTTCCCGTCTTGTTCCGGATGACTGACGCGATTCTTAAACTACAAATTTATTTAACATTTAGCATTTTAGCATTCTAGCATTCTAGCATTCTCGCATTTTGGCATTTTATCGACGTAATCATAATATAAATTTCATCATCGGTTAAATCTATTATACTATTTTAGATCAGAATAAATTTGATTCATTTCAGTTTATCTAAACAATATAGCCGCACGTCGATCGTCTGTTTTATTATTAGATTATTACAATATGTTAAAAATTAATTTGTAATATAACTTGTTATATAATATGCATGCATCCTTCCTTTCAATACATTTAATACTCATTGCAAAGTTTGTATGAATTGATTCAGATTGTACTCTTCCTCATATTGTTTTTCATCCCATAGCTCTCCAAGCTGTTTTACAGCACTAACCGCCTTCCCTCCAATACCATTTTCATCAGTTACCTCTTCAATCTTTTCATTAAGTTCTGTATAATTTCTAATATCATTATCATTTGTTCCATCTTTAACATTATCCGATTCAAATAATTCAAGTAATTGATGTGTATCCATTGAAGCTAATCCAGAATTTTGTTGATTCACAATACTTGATGCTATATTCATTTTGAATTTTTGTAATCCCATTATTTTTTCTTCAAGTGTATCCTTTGTAATCAATCTATAAACATTAACAACTCTTTTTTGTCCCAATCTATGAGCCCTATCCATAGCTTGTAAATCATTCATTGGGTTCCAATCATGTTCAACAAATATAACAGTATCTGCTCCAGTTAAATTCAATCCAAGCCCTCCAACTTTCGTAGTTAATAATAAAACATCAATTGACGGATCTTCATTAAATTTCTTAACTATTTGTTGTCGAAATCTTGCATCTGTTGATCCATCCATACGTAAATATGATACATTAGGCATATGCTTCTTGATTAATTCATTTTCAACAATATCTAACATATCTTTCATTTGACAGAATATTAATGCACGATGTTGTGAAATAACTGTAGATTCATTACCAATTAATCCAATACCACATTCTTTTAATAAATTCTTTAATGCAACTAATTTTGGTCCATGCTCAATATCATCTAATTTCATACCACTCTTATTCAAATATTCAACAACTTCTCCATATTGTGGATGATTTTTATTTAAGACTAATGATGGATGATTACATAATTTTCTCATATATTGTAATACTTGGAACACATGTTGCTTCGATCCATTCATCTTACTTTCTTCCTCATCGATTACTTCATCATGATCATTCTCAAGATCCTTAATAATACTTTGCTTTTGTTTGCTAATAAAATCCTTGTAAAGTTGTTTTTGTAAATTACTCAATTCACAATAATAGTCTTGAATTATTTTAGGTGGTAGATCGGCTAAAACATCTTCCTTCAATCTACGTAACATGAATGGTAAAACTTGTTTATGTAAACTTTCCAAAACTAATGCACCATTCTCTTGTTCTTTCTTACCTTTATTCTTTTTACTCAATGCAATAGGTTTTGCAAATTTTCGATCAAATTGTTTATATGTACCCAAAAATCCAGGCATTAAAAAATCAAATAAACTCCATAATTCAACAACGTTGTTTTGTATTGGTGTACCAGATAAAATCAACCGATGTTCAGCTTTAAGCTGTTTAATACTTTTTGATAAAACAGATTTAGCATTCTTAATTATATGCCCTTCATCTAATACACAATAGTTGAAATCAATTCCACCAATAAAATCAATGTCATTTCTCACAACATCATATGATGTGACAATAATATCAATATCATCTTTAAGTCCTTTAATTATTGTCCTCTTTAATTCAGTACGAATACTTGGAGGTCCTGCATAAACAACAACTTTCATAAATTCCGCAAAAGTATGAAATTCCTCCTCCCAATGTCCAGTTAGTGATGGTGGGCATACAACCAGTGATGGTAATTTACGATTTTCAACTGACCCATCCTTTTCAAATTTCTCATTTCTTAAATAATGATCACTAGCAATCATACAAATAGTTTGTAGTGTTTTACCTAATCCCATATCATCACATAAAATACCATGTAGATGATACTTATTCAAGAAATACAACCAGTTCACACCTTCTTGTTGATATTTCCTCAACGTAGCCTTTATTGCAACTGGTAACACAAATGGTTCAATCTTACTTGGATCCATCATTTGACTTAAAAATTCTCTTTCCTTCTGTCTACCAACTAATAAACTTTCAGGCATATCGACAGGATCTGGGATACCAGATTCAAGTGGAACAAGTTTGATAATCTGTGCAAAAGTAGATGTAGATATAAGCCTAACATCTTTATTCGAATCACTCATACGTCCTAATGTTGGAACAAGTAAAAATACAACATATGGTAAAATAGTTGATCCCATTGTATATACAACGTGATAGATACATTCAATAGCACCCTGTCTTTCGTTAACATTTGATGGGTTATTTAGCATTGGTAAGATTTTTTCAACCAAAAATTGGAACCCTGAAGTTGGACATGTACTGATGATAATTGACAAACATTTAGAAGACATATACCTAAAGACAGATTCGTGAGAACTCAAACCTTTGAGTAATAAATCTTGCCTATCTAAAATTTCATCTCGCAGCTCAATTGCAATACATGGAAAAATACACCTAACAAGCTCATAAGAATCAATAATATTCTGACACTCTTTATCGCTCAAATCATGCTGGTCGATACGTTCTAATGGTTCAAACATTAATATCTTTATTTTACCAAGTTTAGTAAATAGCTCATTGCCAAATAACTTTGCTAAAGATTCCAATGTCACTTTGCCACCTCTCCTTTTTATGATAGCTTTTCGAACTTCAAAATCACTTATGTTCTTTTCTTCATCAGTTCTATCAGGTACTGTTTCTACTTCATCAACCATGTTAGCATCCCTCCCCTCTCTGATCAAACTCAAAATACCATTATAGCTTTTGTTTGGAGTAAATTCAGGAACTTCAGCAGGATCAACACATAGAAAACCAGACAAATTTTTTACAATCTTTTCTGAAATAGCAAACCGTCCCTCTTCAATCAATCTATTAGCCAAATAAGCAACATCCTTTGCAGTTTCATTTTGAATCAACGAGCTGTTTATCAATTTAACTCCATCCATCAAAGAACGAATGATAGGATTCAATTTATTAGGTAATTTTCCTTCCACTTCTAAAACAACGGAATGAATATATGCCCCAGCAACAGATGCATATAATGCATGTAATCTACTACTCAATTCAGTTTCAACTTCAACAATGCTATATTCGACTCTCTTTTTTGCATTTTCAAGAGCACTACCAAAAGTTATCCTCGCAGTAGCATTCAATGATTTATAGCTGCTTTCATACCATTCACCTACTAACTGTTTAGCATCATTAAGTGAAAATGCATCAGGACCTGCATCACGCTCACCTGCCACCAGAATAGCAACATTTTTCATTTTAGATGATGGTAGGTGTGCCTGTTCTTTGAACAATGACAACATATATCCACAATGTGATCTAGTTGAGCGTAGCAATGGTACAATCTCTTTGAAAAACGGTAGAGTTAATGAATCTGTTTGCAAAATCCTGAGCAAAATAGGGTTGATAAATTGAGCAACTGCATCGTACTTTCTTTTATCAACCTTAGCATCGTCAACAACAAAATCAAAAAACTTCTTAAAAATCCAGGATGAAATTAATCTAGTAGTTAAAAATTCAGAATCTAGTTTTTTCTTAATTAGTTCAAAAACTTGCATCAAAATATCAGTATTGACAAACATCGATGTCAATTTTCCCAAAGCACAAGCAGCATAAAGTCTGGTTTTCAAAATAGTTTCCATAGAAACCAGTGTTACGTCTCCGTTGATCATTGGTGCATCGATATTAACATGCAAATCGTATTCTGAAGTAGGTATTCCACTCGAGGTCACACCAGGAGACAGAGCATCATTGTTAAATGATGAGTCATTTTTTCTTTTTCGCCTTCTTTCAACATCATCTAATCCAGAAGAGTGGGTGGCCGTTTGAACATTTTTGTAATTAATACCTGTTAGCTGAATATCTTGTATTGACATCGTGTGGCCGGAAGCACGCAAAATGCTTGAGGGATTCATAGAATAGTTAAACCTGGGTAAACCAATCGGTGTTGTCAAAAGATCAATACATGGTAAAATGTGTGGTTTGAAAATTTCTTCCAATAACACATTGTCATTTGCCAAGTTTTCAACTAGCTTGTAGAATACAACACTCGAAAGCTCCAAGATTTCATCATTTCTTTCCATAAGTAAATTTTGGAAGAGTAAGCGGATTATATGACCATCTATCCATTGATGCATAGATTTATCTGATATATTAATAAATGATAATAGCGTATTGAGTACAGATCTCCTGACACTTGACAAACTGTGACGTAAAAAAGGGTATAAGCGGGGTACCAGTTTTGTAAAGTTCCAATCTTCAGATGATGTAGATATTTCATGTAAAATCTCTGTAACAACATTTTCAGAGCATAATCTGCCAAGCAAATCCATGACTGAACCTGTTGCAGCAGCTAAATCGTCTTTCAAATCAATCAAACATTCCCAAAGAACATAAAGTAGTTCTTTCACCTGATCATGTTGTAGTTTCACAAATTCTGAAGTTATGGGAAGTAAAATTGATGCTGCAACTGTCTGTACATCATCATCGCGATCAAAATCGTTATTACTACCACGTAAACAGTTGATGACAATTTTGGATATTTGGGATAGCATCGAGGAATCATTCAAGACAGTATTTGGTTTAATAGACACAAAATATCGCAATCCTAACAAACCACCATGTTTAGCTTCCCAACATGATCTTGTAACATTATTTTGTGTAACTAATTCACATAAAGCATTGAAGGTTTTCATTACTGTATCATCATTAATCCAGCGTAATAATGCAGCAAGTATTTGAGCTGCATTCTCTCTAACTGGGGCAATAACTGTATCTGAAACATAATCACCAAATCTATCCATTGCAAATATTGCCAAGATACGAACAACCAAATCTTCCAAAGTTTTCTCATTCCTTTCGTTATTTTCAGACCTGGATCTAACAGAAACCCTTCCAACAGCATGCGCTAAATATTTATACTTCATTATTTCTCTTAGACCCAACGCTGCACCATGTCGAGATTCCCAATTAGGTGAAAACAAAGATTTGATCAATAGTTCGTAGACCCCTTGCAATATCCAAACATGATTTTCAAATTTAGAGAAAGATGAAAGTGACTCTTGTGATGGTTTGTTTTCTATCATCAGTTTGGTTCCATTATGTTGAATAGATATGTCAATTTCAGTGGCAGCTGGTGACTCTGAGCTATTTGAAAGATCACCCGTAGCTGATAATTGATTGGAAATTGTACTTTTAGAGATATCCACACTTGGTTGATAGTTTCCAAGCTTTGCTTTCCTTTTGGCTAATGCACGCATTCTGGCAGAGACTTTTGTTGATTTAGCGTTAGGCTCCTCTGTTTTTATCGATGATTTTAATATAGGAGTATCAGAATTCGGTGATATCGAATGTTCTGATATATCTTCATATTTCAAATTATTGATAAACTCATCAAAACCAAGTTTTTTAGCAAGATTGAATGTTTTTTCATAATTGGACTCAAAACAGTTTGGATTAGAAGAGTCACTTGAAGTTGAGAGCAATTTTGAACCAGATGCTAAAAGGTCATCTAAGCTCCAGTCATCAAATGAAACTAAAATGGATTCATATTCATCAGTATTTAGCAGTGTTTTGAGCTTCTTCTCCTCGAAATCATCAAGATCTTCCTCCTTTTTTACTTTTTGATAGATAAGGTCTAAATTTTCTGAATCATTGGACTTTATTGATATTCCTTCATTTTCATCGTTTTTGTTTGGATCCCATTCCAAAACATTGGAGACTATACCACCAAAGGCTCTAGCAGCAGCTATTCTAGTTTCCCACTTTTTGTTAAAGAGAAACGGATAAACACGTGAAATTAAATTAAGGATATCATGCGGGTGCATCTTAGCCAAATCGGCCAATTGATCGGCAGCAGTGTTACGCACAAACGAGTTTGATCCCGTTTCCAATATTATTACCAACCTATCCAAACGTGACATTGTCTGTGTTGTGTGTGTATATGGTCAAGGATGGCTAGGGTTTTGCTATTCTGAAATTTACAATATACAAGCTGAGCCACCTTTGTAATTAGGTTTAAAACGTGAACTTCCCCCGAGCGGGACTCACGCTCTTTATAGCAAATCGCGTGCTGTTGGCAGACGCGGCCAGATCCGCGCAGACATGCACGAACCAAAAAAAACACGCCCAAATCCCTCTAAACGAATCTTAGCCAGTTACCTTCCGTGCACCGGAACTTCTCAAAGTCGGGCATGCCTGTGCCTTTGCATGGTGATGAAGATTCATACTGAAACTAAAGATTTCAAGCAAGCTTTGTGAAGCGCCAAAAGTTGTATACTTTCTAGATCTACTTTAGAGACATTGAAATGAGAATTGCAGATGCAGTTTTCATCTTAGACAATTCTCAATTGCCCATCTTTCGTTTTGTATTTGACCACAACGTCCCCACTTATGATTATATTCAGGAACAACTTTTGTCTTTGAAGAGAGAGAAAATGTATCAGAATGGTATAGAAATTACTGACAATGAAGCTTCAACTGGCTTTATTTTTAGTACGGATTTATCCACGGGATTGCCATCCGAACCAAATTCTGTAACTTTGGATCCCGTTTTAAAGATTGATGCAGAATGGTCCGTTGCCTGGTCTAAATTTGACGGAATATACATAGCAACTGTGAACAGGAATGGAAAAGATATAATAGATGTTGAATCAGATAACGAGGAAGAGGAAGAAGAAACATATGAAGAAGTAGATAGAATAGATAATGAAAATGAGAGTAGCATATTAAAAATAGTTGATTATGAGAGGCATCAAGACTATACATCATTAACTGATCAAGATTCGAGTGGAGAGATTGAAGAGTTTTTTCAATCGGATGTTAAAGAAACATCTCAACGAGAAGATCGCTTTGATATTGTCAAACAGATCAGTAATAATTATAATCCTCTACAGTACCTACAATTTCATGAGATATTTGTTGAAGCAATGAAGATGATTATCCAAACAAAAAAGTTGACGCCTCACAAAATTCAACTCAATTCACATAGGATTGTAATGCTTATAAAAGAGTTAGTAGATGCATCAATTCCATTCATTACAGATCAAAACCAACTACGAGAACTAATACCAAATGATAGTATAATTGACAAACTGGTCTCAACAACTAAGAACTTTCAAAATAGTGCAGTGACTTCTATATCCAAGATTAAAAAGGGCGAATCAATTGATGTACCCAAACTTCCAAAATTTTCATCAAGCTACCATTTTGTGCTTGAAAAATCAGGCAATCAAATACCATGGAGAAGATTACAAGTAGAAAATGTACAGAACGAGGTATTTGTTGATGTTACTGAATTATTGGAAATTATGGTTTTGCCAAAGAAAAGATATAATTACAATACAAGGAATACGTTTCTTAATTATAATGACGATGCAGAAAGTATTCAAAACGATGACTTTGTAAAGGCGATAATTCATGGACAAATTGAATTGACTACGTCATTAGAAGATTCACCAATACTGGAACTCACACTTAGTAAACCTTTGGAAATTTCACTACCTGCATGTTATCCATCTTTACATAGGGCTATCAATACTGGCATATGGAAAAGTTCGGATGGCAAATCAGTTCAGCTTATTCCACCTGATGAAAAATCAACATTGCTTTCATATCATATAAATTTAAAGGAATTAGCTGAAAATTCATCACAACAATTTCACATCTCCAGATTCACTGGATCTATAATTGCAGAGTTATATTCTGGTATTGGTATCAACAGGAATGAGTTTGAAATCATAATAAGTAGTGGTTACGGATTAAATTCAGGTTATGGAAACATTGATTCAAGTTTAAAAGAATTGGAAAATTTGAACATCGAAATTTGTCTATCTGCAACAGCCAAAAATTTAGATAATCTAAATAAAGACTTAAAAAATGATGCTCCCAAATTGAAAATAATTCGTAGTAGTACTGGCTCAATTCGCCAACTTGATAACGGAAATTACGAATGGGAACTGGATAATGATGCCCCAGTAGGAGGAAAGCTAACATTACGTGGTATGTTCCAATATGAGAAAAATGAATTAATTCAGGATAACAATGCAATTCTTCTACCTTCTGCTTTAAAAGTCAAATATAAACATCATGGAACTGTTCCAAGTGGGTTACGCATCAATGGTATAAATATTATTTCTGGAAAGGTAAATACTAAACCTTTCAAAGGAGTAAAATATACGTCAATCTCAAACGACTATGTTGTCACATAGTCAAAAATTAGATATTTCTGTATACTAAAATCCCACTTTGTAATTTATCTATCAACTCGTACAAATCTGTAATAGTATCGTCGATATGTGCTTGTGAGCAAACCTGTTGATTGTCTTTATGCTTTAGAAGTATTACTGCACAACCAGCGTTGAAACCAGCTTGCATATCATCTATTGAATCACCAACCATTACTACTTCACTTGGATCAACATCCCATGAATCACAAATATGAAGTATAGGTTCAGCGGATGGTTTGGGTGGTTTAAATTCTCTTGTAACAATTGGTCCACTTACTAATTTTTCACTATTATCCAGATCAAAAGGATTAGAATGATTTAAAAATTTTAAACAAAAGTCAGTAACTGGTTCGGGCAAATTTCTGGTACAAATTGATGTTTTAATCTTTAATTCATGTAGTTTTGTAAATGCATATAGTAAACCAGGCGTAGGTTCTTGTTCACGCATAGCCTTTTCCTCTATTGCTTTAAGTTTATCTTCAGCTGTTTGTATTTCTTCAATTGAGTGCAATGAATCTATATGTTCAAGTATATCGACATCATCGGGGACACCTACCTGTTTCCGCATCTCTCCAAACATCCATGTCTGAGGTTTAGTCAGAGTGCCATCCATATCAAAGATCACTCCTTTGATTATTTTAGCTTCTTTTGCGTTATCTTCAGAATCATTATATGTGAACTTTTCATCGGGAAGTATTAACTTATAGCCAGTCATTTACGACAAACTCAATCTCCGTTGATTACTATTCAGATTAAACGATTTCATAGTTTGATTCGATTCATCATAATTACTTCTATGTCACGTGATCAGTGGTGTAGCTGTTGAAACTTTGCTGAAAATGGGGCCAATATCAAATCACGTGCAAATTCTCCTATTTTACGATGAAAAACTTAAATTTCAGTTTCAGACGCGTGATGAGTTAGTTATGACATCACCTGACACTACCTTTGTCTTCCCTGTCGGTATTATCGGTACCCTACGAAGCAACGATATATCACAATGAACCTACTGATAAACCAAACGAGTAATTATATCAATGGTAGTAGAAGTAAGTTTAATGTATATACTTCGATTGAAAACGAGATACAATTTCAACGAAAAACAAATACTCAGGGATAGGTTGTCATTTTTCATGCTGATAGGCCCCGAGATGAGATAATCTGATATCAATCACGCACCCTTTTTTTATTGTTGGACTATAAATAAGTAGCTTGAATCCATTAACATCCATTTTTGTTTTTTTTTGATTTTACTTTATTTGTACACGGATCTTTTATATTATGGGGTTTTTAGACAAATTGAAAGCAGCGTTCAATCTAAATAAAGAAAACGAGAATAGATTACTTGTGACTGAGAACAATAAACAACAATTTGGTATTCCAACAAATGACGAACCTCGCAATCGTATGATGGATACAGTATCTAATGAACAGGGTGCTATCTATGCTAGAGAACAAGCCAATGGTGGTGCGGACATTTCAGATAAGCTGGACAATGATCCTTATACCCTGAAGCATACATTGGCAAATGAAGATGCCGAACGATTTGCACAAGGTGATGATACCATACATTCGGATCCACCCAAAAATAAACTTCTTGACACAAGAGGTAATGAAGAATCAAGTGTAGAACCGGAAAGTAACGTTGAAAATGTTGTGCTAAATAGTGACCGCCTGAAATAATATATATATATATATATATATCCTAATTTTCCTTTTATCAACTATGTAATTTTCAATCTTCAAGACAATAATTTAATGATCGAGTAAAAAAGAACTATGAATTTATCTACATACTTATAACTGGTATCTAAATGTTACATTCTCCTTATCAGTCAAATCAGCAAACTCAATATTCTTGATATGTGGAATCTCAAGTTTTCCTTCGGCTGCAAGCGCATCTCTTTTCTTATTACTAGACCAGTAATTGTAATAGAGCCAAAGATTAAGTGCAACGGAAGCTGCGTAACAAACAACCATAGAAATTTGGCCACCTCTGTATTTTGGGGCTTGTGAAGCAATAAAAGTTTGAGGACCAATTAGATTGCCAGTACAGTATCCAATCAAAAAGATAGCATTCACTGTAATCTTCTTTGTGTGGCCAGCCACATTTGAAGTAAAGCATGATAAACAGCAAATCATTGCAATAGGCGAAATGTAAAAGAGATAGTAACCGGCCAATCTTGCTTTATCATTTTCTGCAAATGCTAGCATACAAACTGCAGCTAAGGTAACTACCATAGTAAATGCAGAGATACCTAATTTGTGTTTGAAATATTTTTGAGACCAAGCAAATAAAATACAGCCAACAAGTTCAACAGCACCACCAGGCATATTCATTAGCAAAGATTCAGTTGAAGAGTAACCAAATGATTCTTTCAATAAAATAGAGCCAAAATTAGTCAATGCACCATTTGGAATATCGGTTGCAATTGCGAAAAAAAAGTAAATCCAAGTATTAATATCTAATAATGCTTCTTTTAGTTGATGTTTTTTGAAATGTTTGTTACCAAACCCTTGATTATTTGCCTTAATTCTAACAACTACCTGCTTTCTTTCAGTTTCATTCAAAAACCATGCTTTAACTGGTAAATCTGGAATATGCAACAAGATCATAAAACCGACTGAAATTGTCATACATCCAACAATAACGAATAAAACCTTCCATGCAGCCATTGAATAGCTATCCATCCTAATTGCAAGACCATATGCAATGGATGAACCTAAAATGGTACCAAAACCATTACACGCAAACCAATAAGCTGTTCTTAAAAACTGTTCATCCGCCTTATACCATTGACCGGTCAAAACCATCATAGCAGGTGTAACAGCCGACTCAAAAATACCAAGTAAAGTTCTTAAAGTGATAAATCCAGAATAATTAGATGGCGTTGCATGTAAAGCAAGTATAACCCCCCAAACTATAACAAATAATGATGTCATTTTTGCGAGAGGGAATCTTTGTAACAGTAATGACACTGGAAACTCAAAGATTAAGTATCCCAAGTAAAAGGAAGAGCCGACCCATGAATATTGATCACCAGTCATGTTGTAATAACTTCTCAAACCCATTATAGCCGCATAAGATGAGGAAACTTTATCCATAAATTGTAAGGCATATAGTAAACAAATCAAGGGTAAGACATAAATATCAATTTTCCTTAAAAGTTTTTTAGCATCAGCATCACTTAGCTCAACTTCTTCTGTATCGATAGCATATTTCATAGCTTCATCCACATCACCTGTGATACTGATGATATCCCCATTTATTGATTTCACATGACCAAGTATTTCATCTGTGCTTATATTATCCGCAGAAAAAGTTGTTGTAAGGTTATTATCTTTCTCAATATCAGACATTGTGAACGGTTGAGAATATTTTGGCGAAAATTAAAGGAAAAAGCAAGGTAAGCAGTATTCAGGAGACACTCATTATTTATAAGATTCTAAACCTGCAAGCAAAGATAAGGATAAAAACAATCATGTGGTCAATGGCTGACTCTTGAAAGATAAAGTTTAATCATGGGACCTTCAAGGGATGACGAGTTTTGGCTGATTGCCATTCATTGCAAAAGCTGTAACAACCTTGTGTTCTCCAATTATATGGTTTGCTAAAATACTACCCGCCCCAGTTTTATCAGGTTCAACTTCCTAACAGGGAATTAACCGCCGAGTTTACAGTGGTAAATTGACGATAAAATTGCGGAGATTGTAGATAATAAAAGAACCGCGCGCTAAAAGATCGCCGATAAAATCCGCCCAATTCGATGACGTTTTTATAAAGACTGCAATTAAATCTAGTTTTTTACAAGCAAATTTATTTCAAAGGGGAACCATCGTGGATCTACAAATAACACCACCCGTTGATACCTTCCTTTGTTATTTCTCCAGCAAGAAAAGTATTTACCAATCTAATCCAATTATGTATCACAACTGATGATTCGACTCCTTTAATACTATTGGTTCGTGGTACATTAATTTCAAATCTTTTAGACTTGAAAAGATTATTAGCTAGTTGTGTACAAAAGTCACTTGTTTGGTTTATATGAAGTGATCTTACTAGATTTGATTGGATGCTTTCAATCATTTTCTTGAATCTGATATTGTAGTCTAGTAAATTGGTTGAAGCGGCAAGGTTCATCAAACTACTATTACTGTCACTTCGATTTCTTGCAGATATTTGACTAGATGGTTCTTTTTGATTGTTAAATCCCGATTTTCCTGTTATATTTGAAGATTCTAGAATATCGTTGACATTTATAACCGAATTCAGTAGAATCTCAATATTAATTAAGATTCTCATGCATTTAATCAAAACAAGAGAGACGATAATATGTGGTTTAGTTACTTCTAAATCATCAATCTGCTCATCAATCAAATTAGTAATTTTTTTGCTAATTTTTGATATCTCAAGCTCGATATTAATCATATGTTTTTTCAAGTAACTATTAATAGTTTCTAATGAATTAGTATTTTTATAATCATCAATTACTTGTTGAATATTGATCTTCCGACAATAAATAAATAGATCATAATAAAGCTTTATGATTGACATAAATTTGATTTCAGTACCACTGACTTCGATTGTTGCCAGTTTATCCAATGAATCCAGATTTTGAAGGTTGTTATTCAAAACAACTAAATTAAATCCAATCGACAACCATTCCACTTCAACATTCCCTCTGAAATTACATTCTTTTAAAAAACTATTGATGAAGCTAGAGTCGATGGCAAAACAAACTGTTGAACTTCTTGGAACTCCATAATATAAAGTATACAATGAATCTAAAACCACTGATTGTATCAAATTCATAAAACAAGGATTATCATAGCCATCTTTAAAAATCAACCAATCTTTGTAAAAGGAAAATGCAATACCAAATCCTATAGAATAATCAAAATGGGACAGAATAATAGCATAATTAAGTAAAGAAAAGGCAGTACTTAAAATAATTTTTGATTGTATTATATTTTGGAAAGTTGATTTGATTGAGTATGCCTTCAAAGCTAATTCAAAAGCGTTTTTAATATTTTCTGTATCAATCGACAATGAACCATCACCAATTTTTTTAGGTAAGACAAACGATTCTAATGAAAGTACAAATATGGTGATCACTATAGCTACATCACTAGTTTCAATTATTGATTGAAGAGCAGCTTTTATAATTTCGATATCAGGAAGTAATGGGTATTGAGGGTATAAAAAAATGTAATAATTATCAAGCATATTGAAAATCACATCTAAAGAGTAGGTTTTATTTGGTATAAATGATATTGCCTGAACTGGGATTGATGGTTTGAATACATTTGAAGTAGGTGGAATTGAAATAGATGAGTTTGAAGACAATATTGAAGAGATACTTGGTCTTTGGTCATTTCGAGTATTTATAAATTCATTAGCAAAAGATTGTCTCGGTGATTGATTAGGAATCGGAAATGGGACCATGAAACTAGGATTAGAATATCTATGTGGCATGTTATTTATAAACTCTTCCTCAGAATCTGAATTTTCGATATTTGATCTTGAAGGACTTCTATAACTATTCGATCTTTTACTAGAATTAAATGATGAATTTGAGTCGAATGAGTTTGTAGAGCCTATTGAACCTTGTCTTCGTCTGTTACCACCTATATTTGAAGACAAGTTTGGCATTTCAGAGGGCACTTTCCAAAACATTCCTTGTTGATTGGAAGTAGCTGAATTGATAGGAAACTTTGTCGAATTTAAAGGTGGTAAAATGATCTGTTGATTTTGTTGGAGATGGAAGTTCATTTGACTGTTTGGCAATGCTTGTTGAAACGCAATATAATGTTTAAATTGATCATTATCACCATCTTGAATAGTTGGAGGGACAGTTGATTTAATTTGTTGATTTTTGCTCAATATTCTCTTCGTTTGAACTGAAAATGAAGAGTTAGTAGTTGATGAATGTTTCTTATTAAAACCTTTATTGGGCCCACGTTTCAATGGTACTCGAGTGAAAAGACATGAATCTTTATTCTTTTCACAATTTGTACACTTTTTTATTATCGTATCAGATGAAGGGTCTAGCATGGCGTCACATTTTACCTTTTTCCGTCTACACTCATCGCATGCCCTTGAAACCTTAGATCTTTTGCGTGGGGGTAGTTTTGAGCTGAGTTCATTTATTGAAATTGAGTCTTTAGCAAAGTCATTATCGGAATCATCAGCATTGCTATTACTATATTCGGTGTCAAAATCATTCTCAGATTGGAAATTACTACGATCATGCGAAGATCCCTGTTGATTTAAACCTGTTTGCATATTTTGATCATTCTTCAGTTCATGCATTGAATTGGAGGGAAGTTTTGCTAATTGGACTGATGATTTTGAAGGATTAAGCAAAGAGTTAATTTGCGGGGATGAACCTAGACTTGAGTTCGTATTAGCGGCTGGAGTCTGACTTTGATTAGAAGATTGTACTTGTAGTTGAACATCTTGAGAAGATTCAATGGCCTTGGGAGATATAAATTGATTATTAACTTTGTAATCGTTTGATGAGTCAACCGTTTCATTTATTGGATGATGTGAAGCATTTGGTAGAATTCTTTGAAAACTCATTTTTCAATATTAATTTCTGTAAGTGTAATGATGAAGATGAAAGTGATAGTTGAACTGATCAAGAACACTACTTAAAATTTCAAGACTACAAAGAAAGAAATTTTGTAAAAGGTTATGGATGTGAAATATAATTAAGAACCGGACATTATACCGAAATAAAGCATCAGATCCAGCTGACGAATGTGGCAATATACTCACTCAATTGCCCACTCTGTGATCAACTTCTCGGCAGTAAACAGGGCAAAATATGCACATAATTTAATTACAGGACAAAAATTTAGACATGGGGAAATTGCAACCAGGGCCGCCGGGGCAGCTGGAAGCGTCAAGCCCAGCACTAATAATGTTGCAATTTTCGTGACAGTTACAGAATTGAGAAGTTAAGAATTATGTAGTCAGGACCCCATCAAGAAATCCGATCTCTGAGGACACGGATATTGAGGACTTGAAGGATTGGAGGAGTGACGGATTGAGGAGTGACGGATTTAAGGGCAGGTCCTCTCCCGCTTCTTCTCCCCCGGGGGGTCCTCAACACCTGCTGCGTTTCTGGTTTTCCGGGTCTACAACTGATATCTTAATTGGCGTCGATCGACTTTATGTTTAATGGCTTATTATATACTCCCCCGCTTAGCACGTGATCGAAGCTACCAGGAATTCACTTTATGGCAAACCAGTCCGGGGAGACTTGTTGATCACAGACTGACTGGATAAAGAAAGATTTCTTTTCGCCGCCAGTGATCACTATAATTACAACACCAACATATTAAAACTATAGTCAAATATGACATCACGGCCCAAAATCACTACAGCACATAAAAGGCTCTTACGTGAATTACGAGAACTGACAGAAAATCCAACTGAGGGTATAGTAGCTTCTCCGATATCTGATAATGATATATTCCGTTGGAACTGTTTGATTACCGGTCCAGAAGATACACCTTATGAATATGGTGTTTTTGAAACTTTGCTAGAGTTCCCACAAGACTATCCACTTTCTCCCCCAAAAATGAAATTTATAACACCGATATACCATCCTAATGTTTATAAAGATGGTACTGTTTGCATATCTATTCTACATGAACCTGGAAATGATCCATTAAATTATGAATCACCAGATGAAAGATGGGGTCCTTTGCAAAGCATAGAAAAAATACTGCTCTCTGTTTCATCCATGCTGGCTGATCCAAATCCAAATTCACCTGCAAATGTTGATGCAGCAAAACTTTGGAGAAGTAATAGGGAAAAGTATGATGAAATTGTTCGTGGTCAAGTGATTAACTCCTTAAGATTATAACTATGTCCATTTTGTAATGAATATTAAAACTCAAATCGAATCTCTGTCATTCATGTCTATATTTTTTTTTTCTTTTTAAAAATGAGACTGAAACATCAACCTCTAGTCAACAGTTTTATACAAATAAAGTTGACTTACTTTCCTCGATGAATAACCTTAACGAGTTTAAGGAATCTGATTTTTTAGTTTAACATTTCGATGACAGTCCTGTTGAGCCTCCTGGCGTGACTTTTATTACCGGGGTTTGAAATGTAGGCATTAGATCCTTGGAGTATATAATAAATCTGTTGGTTTCCTGTATCTGTTTTATCCAAAAGCAATCTTCTATAGCTACTTAATAAAGATGACTCAAGAGAGCAACTCTGAATCAGTAGTAGAAACTAATTCTACACAAAGTTCGGATAATGAAAATGATTTTACTAGTGGTTTCTCTAACCGTCATATGCGTCATACATCTAAGGAACATCTCGGTAAACTTCAAAATGTTATCATCAAATCGACTTTGGTTGGTGGTCTATATGGTGCGTTGATTTCAACACCAACTGAATTATTCATACGCTGGCGTTCACCATTATATAGAGCTTTTGGTTTCCGTATTAGAGTTTTCTATCATACAATTTGGGTTGTTGCAGCTGCAGCATTCCATACTGAAAGGGAAGTTATAAGATTTGAAAATGCTGTTAGAAGAGAGGAAGAAGAGAAGAGAAATCAATTATTAGAGCTGAGCATCATACAAGGTGTTTACACTCCTGAATCAGAAGGTTACAAAGTTAAAAAATAGTAATTACCTTGCACATAAACCAAATTCATTTGTGATTAATTAAATTCAATGAATTATTAGATATAAGATCTACATTATTTATAAATGCCTTTAAATTTGTTATACCTGAAAAATACATGTGATCATAGTTATTTTGTCAGAATAATTCACAACCAGATCGATACTTCTTGACTGTTTTTAAAATGAAAATGTGAAATTGAAGTTGATCTTAAAATTCCTCCCATCAACTCTGCAAACTATGTATCAAATGAAAACATGTCCAAAGGGTCAAATGTCGAGGATTGATCAAACCATTCAGTAACTGCATTCCAATCTCCCACTTCAATTGGTTGCAAGAAATTTATAAACTCTTGATCGTAAGACAGAAATTCATTCATATTAGAATCTATTTGAGAATCACTCATATTAACAGGGTTAGTCATTTGTTCTCCTAAAGTCCCAACATCTTTTTTTATGTTTGCCCTTTCAAAAGAAAATTCTTGATTCAGTGTTTCTAAATTATTATCAACTTCAAGACTTGAAAAAGCAGTATTGATCTCGATCAAAGAGGAAAGATCAGTTGATAATAACAATTTAGAAATAGTTTCTTTAGTTTCTTTGTTTCGCCCAATTTCAGTAGCTCTAATATCATTTGGACCAGACCTTGATTCATATTCCAGGGTAAACTTACCACCACTTTCAAACCACTCAATGAGTCTCCTAAACATAGCATAATTTCGTAAACCAACATACCAATATACACTCATTCGCTCCTGCGTTAAAACAAGTGCTTTCATAAGACGAAGTAAATGTTCATACATTTTTTTGAACTCATCAATTTGCCTCACTGTATCTATAT